>JAWDJE010000009.1:28707500-28795000 GCA_035047345.1 Bradypodion ventrale | reverse complement strand
GTTTAAAAATTAAATTAAATTCAGTGCTCAACTCTGTTTATAGCCAAAGAGGCAGCGCTGTCTGCATCTGGAGACATTTCCATGGACATGTGGCAGGCATGACTAGACACTGGAGATGCACGGAACGCTGTTTACCTTCCCACCAAAGTGGTCCCTCTTTATCAACTTGCAATTTCTTGCTTTCGAACTGCTAGGTTGGAACTTGGCAGGAGCCGGGGCAGACGAAGTGCGCTCAGGTATATAGTCATGCCTAGAAATCCCTGGTGGGAATGCAGACCCTGCCCCCCTCCCCCCACCCATTAACCCCCCCCCCCCAACACACACATAGAGGTGGAGACTCACGGCCACAGTGCCATCGTGATCGTCTCCTCTTCTTCGTCCTCCAGTGGCTGCTGCTGCCTCCCCACCCCACCCCACCCACCTCCTCCCGGGAGAGCGGCTCTTCCTCCTCCTGCTGCTGGTGCTGCTGGTGCCTCCTTAAGAGGTTGCTCATACAGTGGTGGAGGCGGTGGCGTATGTGGTGTGGATGGGGGATGGGGAGGAGAGGTCACGCGGTGCCTCCTGGAGCAGCTCCCCGCCCCCACCATTGCTCCTTCTAGCAACAGCACAACTCTCGCGATGCCTGGACCTCCTGTCTGGGCATTGCGAGAGTTGCGCTGCCTGGGCATCCTACTGCTAGGATACTTGGGGAAGAGCTTGCGCTGCACTGCCTGGACCAGCACACATGCTGCTGGAAGAAGCAGCAGCAGCATACAGGCTGGTTGTCCAAGCAACGCAGCGCAAGCTCTTCCCTTCCCCCGGCAGCGGGATGTCCAGGCAGTGTGGCGCAAGCAGGGCAACTGTCACAATGCCCAGACAGACATCCTGAAGGAAGTTCTCTTCCTGCAGGACTAGGTCTGGGCATTGCAAAAGTTGTACTTTTGCAGTGCTGCTGCTTCTGCTGCTGCTAGAAGGAGCAGTGTCGGGGCGGGGGGGGGAGGGGTGACGAGTTGCTCTGGGTGGTGCAGCGTGAGCTTCCCCTCCCCTTCCTCCATCTGCACACACTGCTGCCTCCGCCACCACCCGAGCGGCACCCACACAGCCTCTTAGTCTTAAGGAGGCAGCAGCAGGCGCTGGAGGAGAATGAGCCGCCTCAGTCACCGCTCTCCCTGGAAGAGGTGGGTGGGGTGGTAATGGGAGTGGGCATGGCCAGCCAACTTTACTACCGGTCCACCCAGACTGGGGCAGACCGGCTGAGAGAGAGAGAGAGAGAGAAAGGGGGTGGAGCTCCGCATTTGGCCCTTGCCTGTCAGATAAGGTGGTGGATTTCTCTGACTGGCATGGGCGAATTGGAGCTCTGCATTCGGTTACTCTTGCTCGAAAGCCAGTCATATCTGACACTAGGGTTCAGATATCTCTGTTTCAAAGCTGAAGAGCCAGCACTGTCTGCTTCTGTAGACATTTCCGTGGTCATACAGCAGGCATGACTAGACACTCGAGTGCATGGAATGCTGTTTACCTTCCCACCAAAGTGGTCCCTATTTATCTACTTGCATTTTCTTGCTTTCAAACTGCTAGGTTGGCAGGAGCTGGGACAAAGATGGGAGCTCATTCCATCCTGCAGTATTCAGGTATTGAACTGCTGACCTCCCACCTTCCAGTCAGCATTTTAGCCACTTGAGCCGCTGCAGTCCTCTACATCAAAGGTATCTATAAAGATACAAAACATTAGATTTCAATGGTTTGTGTGGTACAATTTTAATCATTTTTAATGTACTAGCATTTTTTGCCCGGCCTTGCCGGGCAGGTATATATTGTCTGTTGGTGGTTTGGGATGGTTTTTTTTTAGGGGAGGGGTGCACACACACACACACACACACACACACACACACACACACACACACACACACACACACACACATACCAGAGAGAGAGAGAGAGAGAAAGAAAGAGGGTGGAGCTCCACATTTGGCCCTTGCCTGTCAGATATGGTGGTGGATTTCTCTGACTGGCAGGGGCGAATTGGAGCTCTGCATTCGGCCCATGTCTGTCGGAGAAAGCAAGTCCCTTCAGAAAGGGCCGAATGTGGAAGGGGCTCGCCTGCTTTCCTCCGGGAGGCGAAGGCAGAGAACGGAGCACCGTTCTCGGCCTTCATCTCCCGGAGGGAAGTGGTTTGTTTTCCTTGGTGGGCAGGGGCCAAAGTTTTCACCCTCTGCCCTCCGTGGAAGGTGATGTTTTCCCTCCAGGAGACAAAGGCCGAGAACAGAGCGCCGTTCTTGGCCTTCGTCTCCCAGTTGGAAGCCATCACCTTCCACAGTGTGTGTGGACCGAAACTTACACCCTCTGCCTTCTGTGGAAAGTGATGGCTTTCCTCCGGCCTCCAGGAGACAAAGATTGAGAACGGAGCGCTGTTCTTGGCCTTTGTCTCCCAGACGCCTCGGCTGGTTTCTTTAAAGCATGTGGCCCTTCCTCCTCCACACTAGCGTCCTTCAGCCTCAATGGCTGAGGGATGGCACAGCATGGAGGATGCTGGAAAGCATAGTTTTTTGGGGGGTCATGCTCGTGGGGCGTTGGCCCCACTCTCAGCTGCTGGACCCTTGTGGCGATGCTCGCAGGGTGAAAAGGTAAGTGTGGCCAGCTTGGTACACGACGGTTGGCCTTGGTGTGGCCACGCATGCCAGACTCGCACGGCCCAACCCTCTTCTTATAAGTAAAGATTATAGTTAAGGAATCTAAGGCTGCTGGGCAAAAAAAATCTTAAAACAGATAATAAAATCTATCACGTTGAAAGTTGAGAAAATAAGTTGTTTAATCCCAAAGAGAGCACAGACTTTAAGGTATTTGAAAAATTTATAAGATCCAGTTTATAATGAAAAGTAGAGACAGTTTCTTCAGGACTGGATAAAACAAAGTACAAAAAGCCTTCAATAGAAGAAAAATATGTTTCCCAAACACTGAGATTTATTAGAAAGTTGTAGGGACATTTTACATCCAATGGTTAGCAGGACACCTACCTGGCTTTAATAGGGATTACGCTCTTCTTGAAGGATCACTTCCACAGTTTGGGTGTATTCTTGGACCTAGTCCTCCACATAGAGATGCAATTATCCACTTCAATTGTTTTTTATCCACTTCAATTGATCGTCCAGCTGCACCTCTACCTAGATGAGAAATGCCTAATAACAGTGGTTCATGTGTTGGTAAGCTCCAGGAGAGACTACTGCAATGCTTTCTACATAGAGTTGTCCTTGAAGTCAGTGTGAAAACTTCAGTAGGTCCAAAAAGCAGTGGTCAGACTAATCTTTGGTACCAACAGATATGGACACATATCTCTAATCCTGGCATGCTTCCATTAGCTTGTCAATTGGCCATGTCAAGGTGCTGGTTATTACTTTAATGATTTAGGACCTTGATACTTGTTGCAGTCGTTGTCGTTGTCAGCGACTGCAACTCGTATCCAAGAATGCATTTTTTCTGAAGCAGGAAAAATGTCACTGCCATGAATTTTTTTAAAGTGGATCCCAGCTTGCCATGAAGTAACCCACACACTATTATCTCAGAGCCATCTCCTGCTACACATATGAAACATGACATGCGGGATTTAACACCGGAACTGCAATGGACTGCCACAGCCTTGAGAATATGGACAATGTGTGCCTTCACAGCCAGTCCATCTGGCATGGCCTCTTCTGCTTTCATGACCGTTGAGAATCAGAGTTCCTCCTCCATTCATTTTGCCGTTGGGCCCAATGGTTTCTAGTGCCATTTCCTCCACTAAGGTGGACCATCACCCCACCTAAATGGGGCTCATCCACCCATAGCCATTGGCCCCTTTAGGGTGTCAGGTTAGTTAACCACTGCCTGGCACTCTGCATTCCAACAGGCATTCCTGTAGGAGAGGCATTTCAACTCTTGTTGAAATGCCTCTCTTACAAAACAGTTACTCATTCTATCTGCTATAAATAGTATCACCTAAAGACACCAAAAGAATGGGCATAAAGAACCACACTTTCTCAGATGTGGACCTGTCTCTTTGGAACAAAGCTTTCAATAGTGACTTGCCAAGTGCCCTTTCACACAGTTTTTTTTTTTTTTTTATGAAACAGAAACGGGTAAAACAAAACTATTTAAAGTTGCTTTTAATTAATGTTTTACCTAGGATTCTCTTATTTTAATTCATTTAACTCTATTTATAGCTAGGTTTGCTAGTATTTGTTGATACTGTTCTGTATTCTATTCTGTATTTTATTTGTTTCAATTTATTTACTGTGACCCATCCAAAAAGTAATTGCAGCAGGGATGGCCAAACCATGGCCTGTGGGCCAGACCCAGCCTGTGGCACTATTTCATGTGGCCCGCTGCTGCCCTCACCACTACCGGAAGCGGAAGCAGACACTTTTGCAAAAGCTGTAAAACGCGCCCATGCATGTGTAAATGCAACCATGCCTGCCGTAGCTGCACCCACGGCTGTCGTAAACACATTTATGGCAGCCACGGATGTGTTTTACAGCAGCATTTATGGCAGGAGGAAGCATGTCACCATCCCACTCAGCTGTCCAGGGGGCCTGATCCAGCCTGCAGTGTGAAAAGTTTGGGAACCCCTGCACTATGGGATAGTGTTTAAGTAGAAATGATGCATGTTCTAATAAAGCATATTCAGATCAAACAAAATGAAGACAGGAGATGTTATGTGTACAATTCCCTGCCTTCAGTCTTAGTTTAAGTCAAACCATAACTTGCTATTTTCTCTGAGCTGGCAAGTAGTGATTTACACATTGCTTTACAAGTTAGGGATGAAAATGAGGACCAAACTTCGAACTTCATGTCCAAGAGAAATGAAGACAGGAGAAGGGAGTGCAGCTGTAATGGAGAATGACATCTTCTTGGAATAATCAACCAGAGAAGTCATGTAGGAAGGATGGTGCTTAATGGCAGTAGCTAGCATTTGTGTCAGGCACAGGTCAAGTCTCCAGCCACTGGGCTGTCCAAAAGATCTACCCCTTGCATGATGTGGCAACATTGTGATGAGAGGATTAACCCACAGGGATAGCCAGAAGTCCACATGAGTCCCTTTGACCACTTGAATGTGAGACATCATCCTCCAAAGCTAGTCTGAAGTCTGGCAGTATCCCCCAGGACTCCTTGTGCCATAATGCTTATGGGGCGTCTGTTTAATGGGATTGGGATTCCATACATCTGCTTGTCATTAAATTGATCCTGCTGAATAGCTTCCTTCACAAGGGTTTTGTATGTCACATGGGATAATATCTGAAGGAAGACGTAAAACAGCACATTAAGAGTCAATAAACTTTTAGTACAGTACAAAAAATAAAAGACCAGTTATTATTAGGAAAACCTTGCTACACCTGACCTAATTCTTTGGAAGAAATTTCTTGCTGGTGCGTTTCTAATGCATGTAGCCACCAAAACCAAGGGATCAAGTAAGGTTGGGAGGCTTAATATCAGGAATGGCTAATTGCACAAGGACATCTCAAATACAGAGGTTCCAAAAATGTATACACATTTTAAGAGGTGTTAAGAGGTCTTACTCTTTGAAGCTGAATTTAATTAATGTGTAGTATGATGTTCGGTCAAAAGAATTAATGCAAATGTCACCATGTGACAAGCAGAGTAATCAAAGAAAATGATAGACACATGGTTATCTTTTGAGGAGCACAAGACCATTTTGAAGAGGTGCAGTTGAATTTCCCCCCATGTTCTCCTGACTTAACATCCCTTTACTTCTACCTATGCGGGACCTTAAAGGAGGTGGTGTATCATAGAAAACTGGCTATACTTGTGGTATGTCAGGAAGGAAACGGCAAGTCCAGTGATACAAGTGGACACTTTTGTCAAAATTGCTCAAGAAGAAGTTTGCTATAATCAGAAGTGTCTGGATGCTGATGGTAACCACTTTGAGCACCACGTGTAATTGCAGAAGGCAAACTTGACTTGTATTCATCTTTTGTTATCATTATATATTCAGTATTACAATTTTAATACAGTTTTTTTCTTAAAATGTGCATACATTTTGGCACCCTCTGTAGATCCTGGTCTGTTTAATGAGTCCACCCAAAGTGACCATCCACTAAGACTGATTGGTACCCAGATTAAATCGACTGGACATTCTGCTTCATATTGACAGTGATTTTCTGCTACCCACCAGTTCTGCTACACAGCCCAGTCTGTGAACTCGTCACCTACTAAACTAATTACCAAGAATGTCAGTATTCTTGCCTCAGTTTTTTACCTGAAAAATATAGTGGTTCTCCTCCATATTTTCCCCAATATTGTTTCCACTGTATTTCTGTATTTAGGAAAATTATCTTAATGTACACTAAATTTGATATATAAATGGAAGGTTTCTAACTTGAAAGGTTTCTATCTTCTCATCTTGCATTGATTTGACCCAGCATTTACAAACAGCTTCTGTGAAACAATCAGGCTTTTCTTCTGCAGTTTATTGATAAGTACTGATGAAATGTCATTTTGAGTTGAACCTCTGCTAGATGTTCAGTGGTCAAAGATATTGAGCTTGATATTTGAAGAATACATCATGGCTGACTTTAAAATCGAAAAAACAAAATTGAGCTAGGCATATTGCTATTGATGGGAAGGACAATCTAAAGCAGGGATTCTCAACCTGCGGCCCATGGGCCGGATGTTGCTTGTGGCACCATTTCATGTGCCCCCCCACTGCCTCCACCACACCAGGAAGTAGCATGTGGTGGAGGAAGGGTAAAATTGCCGTCTGACCCTCGTAGCTGTCAGAGGGAACGTGACCCAGCCCCCAGCTTAAAAAGGTTGAGAACTCTTGATCTAAAAAAAAAACAAAATGCAGGGCAAGAAACAACAGGGAAGAAATAGAAAAAGATGAGTTACATCAAATTTAGTCTTTCGGTTTGCTCCTCTTGGTCTGAGACAGTGGCAGCTCAAGTGATTAAGATGCTGAACTTGAAGGTCAGAGTTCGATGCCTGAGTACTGCATGACGGAATGAGTTCCCATCTCTGTTCCTGCTCCAGCCAACCTAGCAGTTCGAAAGCAGGAAATTGCAAGTATATAAATAGGGACCACTTTGGTGGGAAGGTAAATAGCATTTTGTGCACTCTGGTGTCTAGGCATTCCTGCCACATGAATACGGAAACATCTGCAGACACACACAGTACTGGCTCTTTGGCTATAAACAGAGGTGAGCACTGAACTCTAGAGTTGGATACGACTGGCTTTCGAGCAAGGTTGACCTTGGTCTGGGATCCTATATGTATTTACACTTGACACAGTTCTAAGTATTTAATATGTCAGTGTATTATGTAGATTAATTTATTCTAATGTTTTTAAAAACATCTTTAATATTTCAAGCAAGCTAACTTGTTCACTCAATGGACAGGACCCTTTTAAATTTATTTTTAGACACTAGATTTGTGAATGATTTATGAGACACTGTTGCTCTATACATGCAGAACAGTATTTCACCTCAGCACTTCCCACTGTAGACCTTAGAGTGGTACCACTTCTCTCACACATGTACTGAAAAAGCAAAAGCAAATAATGTGATGCTCCTGTTGAAGCCTACAAAATCACCAGATGTAAAACTCAATCAGTTTGGGGATTAACGAACAGCCATATTTTGTTGTTATGACATGAGATATTGAAAAATGCATCACAGAAACATCCAGACTGTGATGTCTAGTTAATAATAATACCGCAAATCATAAATAACACTATATTGTTTCCATATTCTATCATGGTTTCTGTCAGAAAACATTATCACGTGAGGAGTACTAACATTTCTGCCTAACACTATAAAAAATATTCAGTGAACATTACTAAAAATAAGTTGTTAAATAGTAAGAATCTTATTGCAGTATTAGATAGAAGCAAAAAGTTATGGAACATTTGACGTCACTTGCTCTGCATACCAGAAAGAAGTTACAAATATTGTAGCAACAGGAAACTTAGTCCATATCTGGTACATTTCTTCTGCACACGTGTTACCTTATAATATAGCATACTATATTATGCTATACTATTTTTTGTGAAAAAATCTACTAGCTTTGGTTGGCTGGCTGGCTGGCTGGTTGGTAGGTTGATTAGTTGAAGACGGTAAAGGTAAAGGTAAAGGTCACCCTTGCTGGAAAGGTATCCAACTCTAGGGTTCAGTGCTCATCTCTGTTTATAGCCGAAGAGCTACTGCTGTCTGCATCTGCAGACACTTCTGTGGACACGTGGCAGGCATGCCTAGACACCAGAGTGCACGGAACGCTGTTTACCTTACCACCAAAGTGTTCCCTATTTATCTACTTTAAATTTCTTGCTTTTGAACTGATAGGTTGGCAGGAGCTGGGACACAGATGGGGGCTCATTCTGTCGTGCACTACTCAGGTATTGAACTGCCGACCTGCCGCCTTCCAGTCAGCTTCTTAACCACTTGAGCCACTGCAGTCTCTTGGCTGAAGATGAGAGTGTTCTGATTTGTGCATTGGTCAATGGTGTGAAGATAGTCATCTTATCCTCATTTTGAAGCAAGCAAGCAATGATTTGCACAGCTCCATATAACTGCTGATGTCTGTAGAGAGCCAAGGTGTTGCTCTTTTGCCTTAACATATCATCTTTATTGAGTTACACAGAATCGGAAACACCATGAATTGTTTAATGAGCTTGCCTGACCTTGAATGTAAATCTTCATTTATTTTGCTCTCACATGCAAACAATGAAAAAAATGCAAAGATTTTCTCCTTTCAGGTTGAAACAATGAGCGTTTTGTGTGTTTTTAGCAATACAACATTCCCTACCTGAAAATGGAGGTCTGTTTTGTACAAAATACAAGTTCTTCATTATGATTGTCACAAAAGCTATCTGAATAGATATCAAACACTATTTCTTTTACATACTCTTTGGTTCCTTGATCTCCCTGAGATTTCTCAAGGGCCATTCCACACATTCCAAGGCCCCTTTGAGAGGAATTGAACTATGTGGCATCCGCTGAATGACAACATGATCAGAATCCTTGCTTATGACTGCTTCCAAAAAGTGTGTCTTTTCATTGTCATACAGGAGCCAAAAAGCTTAAAGTTGTTGAGAGTTTTTTTCCCCATGGGGGTGTCTCAATGCGTGCAAGCACTTATTTTGTTGAAGATAAGAAATATGAGAGCTTTTGTTATTTCTTTATGCCAAGTATTCTTTGTAGCAGATTATTACATGGGAAAAAATGTGGCCCTTTTCCCAGTGGGACTAAGAGGGGGCTTGTTAGCCTGGTGTCCACCATAGAGGTTTCAAAGGCTAAGATGACACCAGTCCAGAGGTCTATAGAGTACTGGTTGGAGGTAGAGAGTTTATCAGTGAGCCTGACACTTAAGTCTCAGCCATTTTTCACTGAATCAAAGCCAAGCTGCTTTCAGTCTGCCTAGGGCAATAAACCCTGCTATTAAACTTTGCTTGTTTAATACTATTGTCCTACCAACGGCGATATATGCAAGTGAGACATGGGAATTTACAATGAGATAGCACAGAAGCTAAATATTTTACAGCAGAAATGTTTGAGAAAGTTTTTGGCACCACATACTTTGATTGGACTACAAATTAAGAGGTTCTACATAGAAGTGGGTCATTCTTCTTCATGTCTAGGACAGATGTGGAACTGCTAAAATGAAGGCACCTTCATGTGACCTAGTGTGAGAAATATTAGCCAGTACAAGAGTGCTATTGCTGGTTTGTGGTTCAAAAATACCAGAATCTTAAAGGAGGCTCTGTGTATCCCAGAAGAAGAAAAAGGAAAGGAAAGTGAGGAGGAGGAGGAAGGAGGAGAAGAAGAAGAAAAAGAAGAAAGGGTGACCACAACTTTGTATCATCATGCATAAGTTGTGTGCACCCCAAAATCAATAAAATAACTTCTTTAATAAATAGAAATTTGGTGCAGCTGGTAACATCATTTTCATTATGCCAGATCTCCAGAAGAAGTTTATACTAGAGTTGCTCCTGATAAGCATTGTAGCATGTTTGTGTGCGCGTGAGAGAGAAACAGAGAGAGACAATGTTGTAGATGTTCATCTTATCACAAGACTGACTTCTCTTTCTGGATGGCAATGAATGGAACAGCACTGTGAATTTTGCAACATGATTGCCTTTATAATTTTTTTTTTGTTGGAACTGTGAGTAACTAATTTAATTTGCTCACATTAAGAACTTGATTGGTTGTCTGATGTTGGATGATTTGAGGTACTTGTTACAGAACCAATTAGTTGCTGGTTGTGGATTTGAGAAATTTGCACTGGTTATATTTCTGATGCGAGCAGTGTCTTTGCTTTCCACTGAGTCTCTTTTACTCAAACTTTTAAAAAACATTGCCTTGTTGGGGAAGGGATTGTTAACCTCTATGTAACACATAGTTGTGCAACGCCTTATGTCTGTGTTACTAATTTCCTATGCATATTTATTTATTTTTTATTACATTTATATGCTGCCCATCTGGGATATTCTTCCACTCTGGGCAGGGTACAACAGATTAAAAATTTTACATAGTATAGTATAGTATAGTATAGTATAGTATAGTATAGTATAGTATAGTATAGGTGGTGTGTATTTAAGGAAACATGTTTACCATTTTATCTTTGTTGTGATAGAGTTTAATATGTATTTGTTTTACTATTGTCCGAAGTCTTGTGAGATGTCGGGAAGGTTCTGAACAAAAAGTGCACGAGGCAGAGCTGTCAACGGTTCCAATGGTTTTTCCCCAACTGTCAGTTCTCATCGGAAATAGCAAAGGAATGTGAGGGTGTGTTATTAGCTCTGGTCACCTATTCTTCCGAATGAAGTTGTGTGTTTGGCCCATATTGCTGGCTGCTGCCTATTATTTCCAGAACACTAAAATAGTGTAGTGTAGTGTAGTGTAATGTAGTGTAGTGTAGTGTAGTGTAGTGTAGTCTAGTCTAGTCTAGTCTAGTCTAGTGTAGTCTAGTGTAGTGTAGTGTAGTGTAGTTTAGTGTAGTGTAGTAGAACTCCGTATAGCAATCACCTTATACAGCGATGAAATCGCATAATGATAAAGCTTGGAGAAGGGGAGCTGTTCTGCATGGTGATCCTTCCTATGGGAAAAGCCGCTTAGTGCCAAACATTATTGTACAGTTTTTCTCATAGGGAAAATCATTGTATGGATTTTCCCATAGGGAAGATCGTACAACGATGGAAACTGCATAGCGATCAGCTCCGTGGAACAGATTAAAATCGCTATATGGGGGTTCTACTGTATATCTTTTCACATGAAAAACAGATAAGCTTTAGAGACATCATGATTGATTACCCAGGGACATTCAAAATTTCAAGACTATCAGCTGAGTACAAATCATAGGTGAACATTTCTCTGGCCAAATGCATATTTTGATAGTTTCTAAATGCTTTCTCATTAGATATATGGGGAAATGGTTTCTTTTCTGACTTGTAATGTTGGTGCATAGTTTTGCTTTCACTTTTGGCTCTGTCAAGAGTATCTTGATGGCTCCTCATCATTTTACATGTTATTATTTTTCTCCAATTTATTAATCCAAGCTCAGAGAGAACTCAATAAAAAGCAGCCAGTTACTGATTTTAAAGATTTCGGTGAAATCCCCAAGCAACTAGCAAAAAGGGCAAATTACCCACGTCTGTAGTTTTATGCTAAAGGGTTAATGTATGAAAGCAGAGTTAGAGACTTTAAGTAGACTGCCATTCAGTTACAGGCTATTTATGCCGGCTATTTGATTTGCTATTAATGTAGAAAAAAACAACTATAGATTTTGGAGCTTTTCACACATGTTTATTTACTTCCTTTGGGATAAGAATTGCTTGTGTCCATATTGACTTGGGGTTTCTGCCAACTGTAACCCAAAAAGGTGACCTTTGTATGTTCTGGGTTATATAGTTGTATATTTGCTCAAACATTTCTTTTATATGATTTTAAGTATATATTTGGGGGGGAGGTGGAGTTTAATCAGCAACAGACTTCAGTCCCAGTATTAGGATATCAAGTACATAACTACATCTAAAGAACTAGTGCTGTCTGCATCTGCAGACCTTTGCATGATCATGTGGCAGGCATGACTAGACACCAGAGTGCACTGAACACTGTTACCTTTCCTGCCAAAATGGTCCCTATTTATCTGCTTGCAATTTCTTGCTTTTGAACTGCGTGGTTGGCAGGAGCTGGGACAGGCAAAGGGTGCTCACTCCATCACACAACACTCAGATCCATACCTGTCAACCATCCCGATTTGGCCAGAATTACCCCGTAATTTGGCGCCAATTTGTGCCATTTCCCGACCCGCGCTGCCAAAACCCCGTAATTTGGCAGCGGGGGAAAGGAGTCACTGCACAGCCCATCTGCACAGGCCGCGTTGCACGCATGCATGGAAGGGCTCTAAACTTCTGTAGCTCCCTTCCATGCATGCGCAGAAGGCTACACCGCCTGCGTAGAAGGCTACGCAAGTGGCGTAGCACTCCACGCACATGCGTACAACGCGACTTGTGCAGACCTGGTTTGCGCAGGTCCCGGATTCGTCGGAGCCACGGTTGACAGGTATGCTCAGATCTTGACCTTCTGACCTTCTGTCATAAAGCTTCAATGGTCTTAACCACTAATGGTCTTAACCACTAAGCCACTCCCAATGAGTTTCCATGGCTTTGCACAGATTTGAACCAGACCATCTGACTCCTAATCCATCACTCTATCCACTATACCACACTGAGTATTGACAAAAAAAAAACTGATCAAAAGCAGATTGAACAACAATCCTCTCCAAATCTCAATAAAGATAATTAAAATCATCACAAAACATTAAAATTCTGGTTTGGAGTTATATGCCTTCACTGCCTTTCTAGAAGCAGCAAGAATGGAAACAGATTACAACTTTGAAAGGGGGTATTCCATGCTCGGTGGAAACACAGGTAAGGTCCTCTCCAGTGTGCCCATCAACAGTGAGCTTCCTCAGGTGTTGCTAAATACAAGAAAGCCTCTCCTGAAGACCTTTTTCTGCTTGACTCCTCCTGGTGTCAGGAGTGGCTAAACGAATCAGGATGTCTGTTGCCATTCACTGTTTTACATTGGGATTTGCTATATGAACAAGCCAGGTTTTGGTTTATGAATCGAGCTGGGTATGAGTATGGGTGTAGCCCTAAACCAGGGGTTCGCAATCTACAGCCCACGGGCTGATCCCAGCCCCCGACGCCATTCCATCTAGCCCACAGTGACAACCGCAAAAGCGGAAGTGGGCATGTTTATGACAGCGATAAACCCACACGTGAATGCGTAATGTTTGCAGCAGTATTTATGATGGGGGAAACCAAGTGTCCAGACCACTCAGCTGTCTGAGGGTGAATGGTCTTTGCCCGTGGTACAGTGGTACAAAAACCTTGAGAACCTCTGCCCTAAACAAACAACAGAGTTTTTTTTCTCATTTGTTTACTCATTCCCAGAGTTTGCAGATCAGCTTTCTCTCTTTTGTGATTGATTTCCAGGACTTTAGCATAGGGTTTCTTTTAGTTTTTCTTTCTAAAACATAGAAATTTCCTTCAATCACACCTCTACAACATCAGTGCGCTTAGCTTTAGCAAGAGATTATCTGTAATGTTTGTTCCCACTCTAAATAGGGCCTGAAAACTGTGGGGCAGGGAGAGGTTCTTTGAAGATGTAGTGCCTCCACTTTATTCCCTGGGTTCTCAAGGCAAGGATAGTAGATTTTAGATAGGAATGCTTTCATCCTCTTGGAACTGTAAACTCACCAGTGCATAATTAGAGCTGAACTTAGCAAATCTACTTTTTTCTAGTACTGTTCTCCAGTTATCATGGCAATGGCCATTCTACCTTACGAGTTATCACCCAAAAAAGTAACTTTGCCAAGGTCTGTGTAGGCTAAGTTCTGTTTTTCATTTTTATCTTATAAAACAAAACAAAGAAATTAATGCTGATTAAAGTAATTATAATTAACATTAGCTTGGTTTAAATTAATAAGAATTCATGCTTTTTGTCCAGTGCTTGGGGTTAATTAATAGGAATTTGTGGGGTTTTTTTTTGATCCAGTGCTTATATTTCTTTTAAATAAAACTAAAACTGCTAGTAGGAGGTAATTGCTGATCTTGTATCTCTTTGTTCCAGACACTTTTATAAAAGAGTATGTATTATGTATGATGTGACCTTCAAATGTCATGGATGTGTTGTGCAATAAACTGTCAATATTTGTGGTTATAAGGTACTAGATGACTTTTACAATAATTGGAACAGCTATATTAAAAGCTCAGATCACTCAGCTGGTTAAACAGAACGACACAGGCCAGCGTTCATCAGGGAGGTTTCTTTCTGTCAGACTGTTAAGTGAAAAGTCTAGCGACTTGCTTAAGAAATGTTGTTCATAATAAAGGAATATAACAAAATCATGTCTGTGGCAGTTATCTTTGAACAATAATTTTCATGTCAATAGACAAGGTTTCCAGGGCACTCGTCTAAACACATTTGTTACCCTCAATCAGAATGGATCCACACCAAATCAATAGGAATATGGCATGTTAGTTCCTTGCGATTTAGGAGCTCTAACCTAGCTGAAACTAACAACTAGGTTTACCACACTTTTTAGGTGGCAAATTAAACTTTTCCTTTAAAGGAATTTGTTTTAGGAAAGTGTTTCTGCATTATGCGAAACTCTATAGACCAGATTTGTTTTTAAAAATTGGTAGTAGAAGAATAGGTAAATATAAGAGGTGACATACAATTGCAGAATGATGTGTGGGACTTGATCAATCTTTCTGACACTTCTCATCCTAATCGACTATATGTCCATGCAGCAAATGAACCAGCCATTGTCAATTTTCATAATTTGCATTAAAGCATTATTTATGTTGAAGCATCATTTTGCTCAATTTGTGCAAGTATTGTGCTTAATATTTGATTGTGGTGGCTCAAGTGGTTAAGATGCTGAACTTGCTGACTGGAAGGTCGGAATTTGATTCCTGGGTATTGCATGATGGAGTGAGTTCCTGTCTCTGCCCCAGCTCCTGCCAAACTAGCAGTTCAAAAGCAAGAAATTGCAAGTAGATACAGTAAATAGGGACCGTAAGGTGGGAAGGTAAACAGCATTCCATGCATGTTTGTGGCATGTCCACGGAAACGTCTGCACACAGTCAGCACTGGCTCTTTGGCTATAAACAGAGAGAAGCATTGAACCCTAGAGTCTGATATGACTGGCTTTCGAGCAAGTTCTCTTCCATGAGAGAGAAGGCCACAAAACATCTCCCCTTCTCATAGGACACAGATAATAGCTCTTTGTCCTCATACAGAAGATGAGACAATTGGAGATTTGCCTCTGTAACATTAATGCGTGATAAGAAATCATCTAAAGATTAGACTACCCAGTCATGTTTGTGTAAGTTTAAGATACATGCCTTGAACAAAAAAGAAAAGGCTTTGTGTATATTTTTAAAGGTAAAGAAGAGGTCTTCTTCAACTTCTTACTGCTTTTTACATGGTAGATAAATGTTTCTATATGTTATATATGCTATATATATATAAACAGTGACATATTGCAGGGTTGAAGAACCTGTAGTGATTTAGGAGCTATGAAGTATGACATTCAGTATCTTTCTGAATATTCACTAAGCCACAAAATACATCTGTATCTCCCATTCAATGGGTTTTGCTTTCTAGGCACTGACAAATTGTTTAAAACATTTCTAACTTCCTTTTCTGCATGCATGAGATAACTCTTTGCTCACTTGAAGTCTGAGGTATTGACTTTGTTAGGGTTATGATTATTTGTGGTATATTGCTACCCTTAGTTTCTGCAAGTGATTTTTCTATACAATAAGCTGCACACCCCCTCCTTTAAATCTGATTTATTTTCAAAGCTACTCTATCTCTTTTCACATACACCCAGAATACACTTAGTGGAAGCAAAGCAGTCAGGATCTTTTGTTTGCTTTTTGTCACTCAAGTGACGAACAGGAAAATCTGAAGTCTATATTTTTCATTTACCAAAAGAGCTTTTTGGTATAATCTTCATTTCTAATTACACAAACAGGACAGCGCTATTTTCTTTTCATTGGTAGGCTCTCTTCCAAATCAGCTCTAAAATAGCTCTTTGTTTCAACAAATTCTTTGCCGATCCATATTCATGCTTAACAGTGTAACATGACCATACATGGTCACTTAAAAAAGCACCCTAAACCCTTTGATAAAATAACAAAGGCAGCAAGTTGTTAAGAGGCCTCAAACACTTGTAACTCTTTTTGAATATTTAACATAAGGTCAGTTTTTAAATACCACAATCGCTGCTTTTTTTTTTAAAGGAACAATTATTTTCAAAAATGGAGACGGAAAATGGTTTCCCGTTCTTTACAACAGACAATAGAGCATTTCCTGCTGTCCTTTACATCCAAGCCATTTCCCTCATTTTCCCCCCAAGTAGGCTTACTGCTGTCAGAAGATCAATTTGTACTTGCCATTGCTTATTTGATTAGGTCTCCTCATTTGAGTACAGATACTGCATAATTGCCATTGGTGTTAGTTAAAATGGGGAAAAGAATTAAAGAAAAATGACTTTCAGATATTTACCAGGTATTATTGCCCTCTTTTGAATACTAGAGATGCTTGTATGTTAAAAAAAAACCCTTGTCTTGTTACATGAATTAGTGAAGGACCACTTTTGCATTTCCACCCCAAGGATGAGGTTAGTTAGAAGGTTAGAACTTTGAATATATCACTCTTTTCACCATTCCCAATAACATGCAGAGGAAGCTAACTGGTGTTTCCAAAGTGGAAAAGGTTACATAATTCTTCTTCAGTTCTGTCAGGAGATGGCCATAACACCTCTCATAGTAATATTCACAAAAACCTGACCATTTACCGCTGTTTATAGCAGAATGAGATAACTTAGCTGTCCCAAATCCCTTTCCGTGGGATCCTATATGCTATCAATTTCACATGCCTTTGACATTAATATCCCATAACAGCCATCCTCCTCTTCCTCCTTCCATGTCCAGATCAAACTTTGAACTGTCAAAATGAAGCCACTTTCTTGGCTTTGTCATTGGCCAAAAATTAAAAATTCATAGGTACAGATACATGATTCCGGCAGTAATTGGCAGACCAGCAAGTGATTCTGACCAGACCAAATTCTGTATCTTTCCACATCCACAGAGCATGCTGTTGTCCACAGGCAGCCCCCACTTGATTTAGGGACTCCAACACTCAGCCTATCCAGTGTCCACCAAATGAGGTAGGGAAGCTTGAGTTCCTCAGCCACATACTCCTTTAATGTTATTCCTTATCCAGTGAGCTCCTTCCTCCATCTTCTAATCTGATTTTGCTCTTGAGTACCCTCAAGAGTGTTTTTGACACAAAGCTTTTCTTGAATCTAAACCGGCAGACTAGAGGCACATATCCATGCCCCTGCTGAGTCCTATTCACTTCCACCATGCTGTGCCCTGCTCTTGAATTAAGAAATATTATGGTTGCCCTGATCTCTTTATGCTGAACGCTGAAGAAAATGGGCTCGGAACTTCCTGCTCCTCTCTAGGGCACATGCAAGTAACAAGATTACATTAGTGATCTACCTGATCCATTTTCTTTGCAAAGTTATTAACCCACCTGAAGACAGCCACCTAGTACAGTATCATA
Organism: Bradypodion ventrale; assembly: GCA_035047345.1. NCBI lineage: Eukaryota > Metazoa > Chordata > Lepidosauria > Squamata > Chamaeleonidae > Bradypodion > Bradypodion ventrale. Next base: position 28,777,385 of record JAWDJE010000009.1, on the reverse strand, counting down.
TAATCTTCAAACATCTGCTCCATTCTATTCACTGTATGTGTCATGACTATCACTGTAATACTGGTTTTAAAAATGTATTTGTTTGCTTTTGTGTCCTTGCTTTATATTTGTAATCTGCAGATTTTCACCTTCAATGTTTATCTTTTTAGGAGGGTGGGGAAAGCAAACTTTAAAAGCCTTCACAACTTGGGGCAAGTTAGACAATTATGTGCTTCACCACCCATGTCTGGTTGCCCACATATTGGTCAGCACACTTTCTGATTCTTCTGTCTCTTTCGAGTAGCAAGGCTAGGATTGTATGAGGCATGGTGGCTTAGTGTTTGATGACTGGAGGGTTGGCAGGTCAGCAGTTTGAGACCCAAGTGCTGTGTGACGAACTGAACTCCCATAGTCCATCCCAGCTGCTGCCAGCCAAGAAGTTCAAAAGCAAGAAATTGCAAGTAAAGAAATAGGTACCATGTTGGGGCCATTCAACAATTACGTGATCCTCGCGGGGAGGAGGGGGTCTGCTATCTGAATTATCGAAAATTACATGGGGACTGCAAGGGGGGGGGGTCAGGTCAAAGATTACATAATCCATTTGGAGCTGTTGTGGTTTTAAAACATGCCACTTTATTAGGTTTAAAAATGATCTCTGGGAATTTTGATCTGATTTGAGGTTATTGAATTGCTTGTGCAGTCTATTTCTAACCGACAGAAATTTATAATCCTTATAAAGAAGATAGTAGAAGAACATTATCCGAACTTACCTGACATCTTATACATACCGATACTCTCTGCATTAGGCACCAATAGTGAAAAGCTCTAAAAATTAGATTTTCGATACAAAAGTTCTGGGTTATGTAATTTTAAAGGCAGGGGGTTCTGAAGCGAAAATTACGGTTGGAGGGTCAATTTCCCCAAAAAATGGATCACATAATTGTTGAATGGCCCCTTTGGCGGGAAAGGTAAAAGGATTATGTGCACACAGGCATCTAGTCATGCCTGCTGCATGACCCTGAAAATGTCTGCAGATGCAGACAGCACTGGCTCTTTGGCTGTAAATAGAGATGAGCACTGAACCCTAGTATTAGATACGACTGGCTTTCTGGCAAGGGAGAAATTTACCTTTTACCTTTATCTGCTTTTTCTATCAGTGGAACAGTGGAATCACACACACACACACACACACACACACACACACACACACCAATAATATCCATTCTAGAAGGCTGAAAAACCTACAGAATTGGTTGCTAATTTGTGCTAAGGGCTACAGTGGTAGAGAAGGAAAGAGTAAATCACCAAACTAACATTAAATTTATGACATTGGCATTTCCAAAGACCTGGATGATCAGTTGCATTTGTTTTGGTTAGTTGCTGATCATCAATTAGTCCCTTCATTTCTGACTACTTCTCCATAAACAAGGCACGTAGAGTGGTTCACAGCAAAGCAAGACAGAACATTAACAATTCACTCTTACTGCAAAAAAGTAGGAAACATTCTTAATGAGTAAATAATAAACCAGTTGCAAAACAACATAGCAGGAAAGTAAAAGTCATGAATAACGGATTACTTAACAAACAAATTTGTTAATAAATTAAGGGATAGGGAAGGCACATATTTTTTTGCTTAGAAGCTGGAGATATACTTTTGAATTTCTCTCCTGTTGGCATTATAACGTTCGGAGAGTAACCTGTTATCATTAGCTGCAAGCAGCCTTGAGGGAAAAAGTAAACATCATTTTAGTCGTTGTGCTGTTCACTATTTTTCATTTAGAAACTTAGGATCCATAAATATGTGATATAATGTTTGAGAAATTGATATATAAATGTTTCTGGGAATGTCTTAAAATGACTTTAAAATCAACTTTTTGAGAGCAGCTAGAAAATGTTACAAGCCACATCAATAAACTATCTTTAGTCTTATTCACTATACAGTGGAAGCACGGGTTACAAATGCCTCAAGTAATGTAATTCTCACGATATGAAAGGAAATCCATTGAAAATGACATCTTGACTTACTTCCCTCCCCCCCCATATGAACATGGTGTTTTGTTTTGTTTTTTGCATGATGGATGCAATTGTCCCATTTTTTTCCAGTTGCTTTGGCAGCCTCCACCACTTCCCACAGGGGCAGGAGGGAGGGTATGAAGAGCATTTCCGCTCCATTTCTGTATTTTTGGTCACATTTTTGGTGCATTTCGGCAGCTAAAACACAGAGTTTTCAGCACTTCCGGGTGGTGGGGGAGCTTACAGCTGATTGTCGGGGCACATTACCAAGGTTGGCCACTAGAGGCCACTGTCAGAAGTGCTGAAAATGCATTGAAAGCCAATTTAATTTAATTTAATTTAATTGTTCAATTTGTATGCCACCCCACTCGCCCAGCAATTCTGGGTGGCTAACAAAAAAATAAATCACAGAATATCACATCACCTTACAATAATACAATAATGCAACAGTAAAAAAAATATCATAAACAATGTATATAATATTACAAAAAACTCAAAAACTCAACCCCCCACAACTGAGTCCAAATCTCTGTTCAAATCTCTATATAAAGTGGCAAAATTTTGGTGAAAATTCCAAAGTGCACTTTATAAAGAGTCTGGAAAAGAAAAAAAAAACATTTTTTTCTGACCTCCGGAACAGATTATATAGTTTTCAGTGCATTCCTATGGGAAACCACGCTTCGAGATAACACATTTTTGTGATGTGAAAAACCCAGAGGAACGAATTCATTTTGTAACTCGGGGTTCCACTGTGTTCTGGTACTACCAACAATGCATTTTTAGCCCCACTGTGTTTGCAATGTATTACAAGGCTCTATTTAGGTAAAGGTAAAGGTCACCCTTGCTTGAAAACCAGTCGTATCCGACTCTAGGATGTGGTGCTCATATCTGTTTATAGCCAAAGACCCAAAGCTGTCTGATGTTTCTGTGGTCATATGGCAGGCATGACAAGACACCAGAGTGCATGGGATGCTGTTTACCTTCCCACCAAAGTGGTATCTATTTAACTACTTGCAATTTCTTGCTTTCAAACTGCCAGGTGTGTAGGTGCTGGGGCAGAAACAGGCACTCACACTGTTGGGCAGCACCCAAGTCTTGAACTATTGACCAGCCGGCCTTCCAGTCGTCAAGTTCAGCATCCTCTCTTTAGGACTACAACATAAATTGCCTAAACAAGATCCTATACATGTTTACTCCTGAGTAGATCTCAATGCATTCATGGAGTGTCTTCCTTTGTAAATGTGTTTATAATTGCTTCCTATATATATATGAACTGAGTCACATATGAAAGCATTGGGTTGAGAGGGCGGCAGAAGGTTTGTGGAATAACTATGATAAATAGCTGCAGAAGTTTTTCTTTCAAATCACTAAAAATCTGAAGTTACAAATGTTACTTTTTGGACTACAGTTCCCAAAACCTTTTAGCCGACATTTCTGAGCTCTACCCAACCTGCAAGTTATAGGGCAGGACCTACAGTCCATGGGCCAGATCCACACACCCACACCCCATGTCGAATTATTGTCGATGCTGGAAATGCTCCAACATCACTGGAAGGGCTGAAATTCCTATGGTTTTGCACGAAAAATGCGGCAAAAATATATATTCAGAAATGGCTCGAAAATGTTCCTCCCTCGCTCCCTCCTTCAAGGGAAACAGTGGAGGTGGGATAAACACCCAGAAATACAGTGCAAATGCATGTGCCACTTCCACCAAGAAGAACCACAGGACTGGCCCCTCAGCTGACTGAGGGGGCATGGTCAGGCCCCTGGCAGGAAAAGGTTGGGTACCCCTGTTACAGAGCTAGAGCTGCTCAGTCAGGTAATTGTGATGTTAAGCAGGTTGTAGAGTTTGATCCCTAAAGGGGCCAATGGCTACGGGTAGATGAGCACCTTTAGGTGGGGTGATGGTCTCCTCAGTGGAGGAAATGCCACTGGAAACCATCACATTGGGCCCAACGACAAAATGAGCGGAGGAGGAACTCTGATTCCCAATGGTCATGGAGGCGGAAGAGGCCATGCCAGATGGAGTGGCTGTGAAGGTGCACCTTGTCCATATCCTCAAGGCTGAGGCAGTCCATTGCAGTCCCGGTGTTAAATACTGCATGCCTCATTTCATGTGTGCTGCAGGAGATCATCGTGTGTGGGCTACTTCATGACAAGCTGGGATCCACCTTAAACAAATTCATATCAATGGTGTTTTTTCTGCTCAGGAAAAAAATGCATTCTTAGATATGAGTTGCAGTCGACAAAGAGTTTGGTCTATGTGAGATAGGAGAGAGGCAGGGAGAGAGAGAGAGAGATGTAAACTGAAAACTCTCACTGTAGCTTGATCTTGAAGGGACGGAAAGATAGCTATACATTAAGGCCTCCCTGGAGAAAGGGCTCTAGAGTTATCGACTGTGGGTCTACTTAAATCTAAAGGGTGCCTCTTCAGACCACCCACATGTTGTGTTTTCTCACTTTGTGTTCAGTTTGCTACAGCCCTGCAGCTTTACCAAAAGAAGGGGAGGGGGCAAAATCAATTTTGTGTAAAGTGCAAATTAGTCTCTTAAATCTGCAAAGCGAGCTGTTTATCTTACAAATTTATTCTTTTTTTATTGGGCCACACATACCCTAGATAGAAAGATAAAAGAGAAATGTCTAACAAGCTGTCATTAAGAATGACATCTAGCAAAACATAACTAGTACTCTTATTCTGTAAATTTATCCTGAGTGGCTTGTTAGCTTTAGCTATCTGTTTATCTGTATTTTTCCTCTCTTTTTGCAGTGTTTATTGAAACTGAAGATAAAAAATGATGCCTCCACACATGGGTCATATGTGGTTTTTTCCCATTTTTTACCCTGCATAGTTCAGAGTGGGTTTTCTCTGTTGAATTCTGTGTACAGTGACAATGGAAATCCCTTGAGGAATTCAGAAATATAAAATAGCCCCTCTCCATGTCTGCTTGAAAGACCTCATAGATTCTGCATTGTGTTACTCTTAAATGCTGTGAATAATTAAGATGTCTGTTGCAGGCAAGCTAACTTATACTTTGAACTGCAACTGGCTAATTGAAGCAGAACATCCTGAGACTCTTGTTTTATTAAATAATTTTGACTGCATTTTTTTAAAAAAAATAAACATATTCTTGCTTAGCAAAAGTTCAGTAGATATTCTAACCACAATGCATGTGAAAGTTCATTTCACTTCCATTTTGATATGTTAAGTTCATCAAAGGTTTCTACCCCCACCCCACTATTTCTTGAAAAAACTAATTGTCTCATTCTTGGTTTGAGGGTTTGAGTACAGAAGTCCCTCCTCTTTTCCAGACATGCCCAGTCTTCAGCCAAACTTCAGTCAAATTAGGCAATATCATTTAAATGCACCCTTTTTACTCAACCAAAGGAAGGATACTATATAGCAAGGGTTCCCAACCTATTGCCTGTGGGCCACACCTGGCCCACGTCACCATTTCATGTCGTCCGCCGCCACTGCCACATCCGGAAGTGGAAGCAGGCACATTTACAACAGCCGTAAAACTAACCAACACATGTGTAATGTGCTTACATCAGCCAGAAATGCACCTGCGGCTGTTGTAAACACGGATGCAGGCACATTTACTTCCACTTCTGGGGGGCATGGCCCTGCCCGCTCAGCTGTCAAGGGGCATGGTCAGGCCCATGGCGTAAAAAGGTTGGGAATCTCTGCTATATAGTGATATTTTAAAGGAAATATGAACACAGATATTTATATAATTCATTTATATCCTCTACTTGATATGATCTTTCCTACATACACAAATATCTCTGTCTATGTTTGTATACTATACTCACATCTCTGCTTACTCAGTTCCAGTAACAAAGTATTATACGAAATGGAGGTATATGAATCCTGTCTGCTTCTTGATCACTTCAAAAGAGGAGAAGGAAGAGAGAAAACACACACACACACACACACACACACACACACACACACACACACACACTTTCTATATTAATGGAGGGGGGTGAACACACACACACACACACACACACACACACACTTTCTATATTAATGGAGGGGGGTGAACTTAATGAAGGGGGTGAACTTAAGCCCCAATGTCTTATGCCTGCCCATGACAGGACATGGAGGAGGGACTTTTGCCATGTTTTGAAGTCCCCAGTTTTTAGGATTATTTTTATTTGGTTGGTTGGTTGGCTCTTTCTTTCTTTCTTACTTTCTAGTGCAATGGTATTTTTTTTTTTTTTGGTGTGGTGAAAACCAATGTTTGTTAGCCCCATTTGCCTGTTAACAAAAACATATTGTGATAGTATTTACAGTACATAACCATTGATTTAAAATGTAAATAGTCATTATAGGTAATTAAGAAAACTGGGACTTTTGTTTCCATGCCTTTTGGGAACCTGCTGCACTTAGGCTACCAGTGAACCTGAAATATAGCCTTTGTCCCTGCTGGAGTTGGTCATCTTTCTGTTCCCTCTGAAGAGAGCTGTTTTGATTCTGGCTATTGAAATAATAAGTTTTCTTCACCTGGGCAACATCTCTAGACTGCCCCTTGATGTCTGTAACATACCTGTCAAGTATCCCGTATTGGCTGGGATTTCCTGTATTTCTGTGCTGGTTCCTCCCCTTTCCCACCGCCATCCCGTATTTGAACAGCAGGGAAAGGGGTTACTGCGCATGCATGCCCATTGCAAATGGGCTCTGCACATGCACTAAGTGGTTCTGTGCATGTGCAAAGGGGTTTTGCACATGCGCAAAAGGGTTCTGCGCATGCGCAAAGGAGTTGTTGCTGCACATGCACGCCCGGGCTGGAGCAGTTCCCATATTTTCCGGAGCTGCGTTTGATGGGTATGGTTTGTAATTGCTGATAGTAACGTTGGCAAATGCAGTAAGAGATGATGAGAACGTAAAAGGAATTGGCTACAAACTAAAAATGAAGATTAATTTACTTGCAGATAATACTTTCTTAATCATTGAAGATCCAGTAACAGTCATGGAGCGTATTAGAAGACACTTGCAGAGTTTTGGGGAAGCAACTAGTTTACAAATAAACTGGAAGAAATCAGAAATTATTTTATTTAATTCTGGAAGAGAAGAGAGAGTTAAGGTGAAGAGAATTTTTAATATAAGAATAACTTCAAGTTTTAAATATTTGGGATATGAAGAAATTTTGACTATAACAGGTTGAAAAAGGAGATAAATGAAAAACTAAAGGAGTATAGAAACTTGAATTTATCCTGGTTTGGAAGGATATCAGCCTGCAAAATGAAAATAATACTCAAGATTATTATTATTATTTTTGGGGGGTGATACCTGTAGCACTGACAGAATTAGAATTAAATGAGTGGAAAAATAAATTAATTCTTATTGTAATGGAGATATAAGACCAAGGATTAATAAGAGTTATCTGTCACAAAAGCAGGGAGGGTTAGGTATTCCTAATACAGTACTACATATTACTATGGAGCTAACCAAATTAGACATAATCTGGAATTTATTGCAATTTTACCTAGAGACATCTGGGAGGAGTTGGAACTAAAATATATTGAGGAGTATAATCAAAATATTTTGAAGGAATTATAAAAATATTATTAGGGATGTAGGCAAACAATTTTTAAGAAATATGTTAGCAAAAATAGGGCAGTATTCATCCTGGGGATCTCCAATAGCAAAGTTGGAAAAATTTCTCAAGAATATAAATCAACAGGTAATAAATAAATTAGTAGAGCAGAAAGTTTTTAGATTGAAGGATTGGTTAAATAGGGCATTAAGTAGTAGTAATATAAGGGGAATATTAGGAGAATAAGGATGAGCAAATTGGTAATCAATAACTCAATAATATAATAATTTTGTGTCAGAAATTATTCTTGAAAGGATTTTTGCTGGAGAAACTCCACTCAGGGGATGACCTAAAATTGTATATATAGATGGAAAAGTGGGTGAAAGAATATGGGCATGTTGTTGTTCAGTTGCATGGTCGATTCTGACCCTTTGCGATCCATGGACCACCACCCTCCAGGCACCTCTGTCCTCCACCATCCTCCTCAACCCACCCAGCTCTGTGCCCACTGTGTCTACAATACCATCCAGCCATCTCATTTTGCAGTTCCACTTTAGACCTTTAGGAATTATTTTACTGCTCTGGTGTTATGAGTATATAGGCCACCTATATCCACGATTTCAGTTATCCACGGGTTTAAAAATATTCAATTAAAAAAACCTGAAATACATACAGTAAAACCCTAGGTTATGATGGAGGTCCATTCCAACAGCCTCCATTGTAACCCGGAAAAATTGTAAACTGAAACATCCATAGGATGCATTGAAAAATTTTAAAATGGTCCTGAATTGATCATTGTAAACTGAAAAAAACATAAAAAATTTGTAAACCAGGACAGCATTTCCATAGGATTTGCCATTGTAAACTGCAGCAAACTTAAACCGAGGCAGTTGTAACCTGGGGTTTTACTGTTAATATGTCTAAAGCAGTGATGACGAACTTTGGCACTCCAGGTATTCTTGGACTTCAATTACCAGAAGCCCAAGTCAGCACTCCTGCTGATTAGGGCTTCTGGGAATTGAAGTTCAAGAACACCTGGAGCGCCAAGGTTCGCCATCACTTGTCTAAAGTGCATAACCAGAACCTGTCACTAGAAGCCACTGTCTGCATTGTAAAATATAGGGTTCACTGTTTCAGTTATCTATGGTAGGTCTTGGAACATATCTCTCGCAGATATGAGGGTGGCCTGTATGTCACCTCATATAGAGTTGGACCAGTGGAACATCTAGCTCAAATTGTCTGTACTGAATAGTGGTGGACTTTCATCCAATGGAGCCACTGAGATGCAAAATATATCTTTTGTCACTGTGCTCCTGCCCTGCCCAATTGAGGTTCTGTGGTTTGACACCCTTACAACGGATTCAGAAAATGCATGCCTCCAAAGATTTTTCTGATTGTGAAATCTTCTCCTTTCCTTGCTCCTTTCACTCTGAGCCAATCCCAGCCTTTGAGAGTTAAATGTTCTGAAGTCTGACTGCTGTGCAGATCAGAAAAGTGTGTGAAAATGAAATATTTCCACCATCTAGCTCAGAGAAAATTTAGTTTCCGTTCCAGTTCTTTTCTCACTCCACAAGCTAGAAAACAATTGCCTCTGGCTATTAGCACTGGACTGTCTCTTATAACCTTTTCTTGAGAACTGGTGATTTATGCAAATACTCCAAAAATATAACACAAGAGGGCTTAAAATACCAGATGTAGAATTTACAGTCACAAAAGCTATATTATTTGTGCCTGCAGATAAAATAATAGTTGTCTGGGTAGGAGGAACCAGTGAATTCTGTTGAACCTGACTTTCTTTAACGTTGAATGTAATAAGAAAATTAGGTAGCATAATTTAGTGGTATTGGTGCCCACTCTTGAAAGCATTAAGCTGAAGTAATTTGTGTGCAGCCACAGGTGTAACTAAAAAATAAAATAAAATTACCACAAATGTAGGGTACCATCCACTAATGGGCATCTTCTTTCAAGTCTCCTTGATGTCAGTGTAAGAGAGTTACACAGCTACTCACTTGTGGAAACTAGGACAACTTAATGAATTATCTAAGGCAGTGTAGGTGAACCTATGACACACGTGCCAGAGGTGGCATGCAGAGCCATCTCTGTGGACACACATGCTGTAGTGGGCAAACCCCGCCGCACGCCACTAGCAACAATACCAGTGCTGCTTCCCCACTCACCCCTCTCCCTCAACAAAGGGGAGGTGAAAGGTGAAATCCCACCCAAGAGGCAGTGGTGGTGAGCAGACACCCCCCCCCAAGCAGGCAGAGGAGGTGGGGGCAGCACACCTGTGGTGGGGTTTGGTGCACCCCTGGGGGACACTTGTGGGGGCACCCACGGGGGGCATGCGCACGCACCTGCATTACATTGCCGGCATGCCTTGTGCATTAGCACGCACACACATGCCATCACCGGAGGTGCAGTGGCGACATCATGTGGGTGCGTGGGCATACATGATGCTTGCCTACGCACCTCCTCCTCCTTGGTCACTCTAAAAGGCCATCACTGATCTAATGACTTAAAAGTGTTTAATGTCTTGTGCTGTATGCTCTGGATGCAGTATTGACAATAGGAGTTGTATTAGTACCATTTTCTCCAGCCCTTACAAGTTTTTAAAGGGTTTCTATTTTGCTCTCTTTGTATATGTCCATATTCATTAACTTTGAAGCAGATGCAAGAAACAAAATGTAAATTTTTCTTTAAGAAAAAAAGGAAACTTTTTTAAGGATGAGAAAGTACTTAATAGGAATGAAGCAAAGGAAGAAATCAAACCAGCTGCTGACACAGCTGTTTCCTTTCTTGTCTAATTCAGCTTGGTATAAAGGTACCATATGCTGCAGAAAATGACGATTGGGAAGATGAAATAATTTAAGAGAATAACAAGAAAATACATGAATTGTCAGCATTCTGTCAGAGTTAAAGAATGAAACAGACAGGTGTAGTATTGACATGTTTAGCTTTGTGTTGCGTTAGCAGTTTGAGTGAGAACAACTTCTTGACATGTGCTGAAGTGATGTGAGAACATGCTCTGTATTTCAGACATCGGAGAAGAAGCTGGAAGATCTGCCGGAGTCCAGCAGACTGCTTTGCTGCGAGACAGGAGCCTCGGGACTGCTATGAAAGACTGCCCCTATTGTGGGAAAACTTTCAGGACCTCACACCACTTAAAGGTTCACTTGAGGATACATACAGGTGAGGTCTTTTTATAAAGCAGTTGCTATTTGATAGGAAAGAAAGCAATTCATACAAGATGTCTCATGGAAGCATTTGGGCTCATAGACTGAAATATAAACCAAGATTTGACCCCTTGGAGTTGGGATATCATTTGTCACAGTATGTATTAGATGGATTTAGCCACGTTGGTGGTGGTGGTGGTGGTGGTGGTGGTGGTGGTACTACTACTACTACTACTACTACTACTACTACTACTAATAATAATAATAATAATAATAATAATAATAATAATAATAATAATAATAATAATAATAATAATAATATATTGGATACAAATCAACCATTTCATTCACAGTCGAGGACTGAAAGAAAATTAACAGTTCAAGCCCTAACCAAGGACCTAAGAACTGTTAAACTAACATAGGTCCTAGTAGAGTTGTTTTTTGGAGAGTTAGGATGTCTAAGTCCAAAATGTCCAAATATCTGGGGAGTCCTTCGGGTATTGCCCCAAGGGCTTTGATCACTATGGGTACAACAGCAGATTTCTTCCTCCATAGACGTCGATTTCAATTTGCAAATCACAATATTTCGTGATTTTCTCCAGCTTGTCTTCAATTTGTGCATTATTATTATTATAGTAAAACCTCGCATAAAGAGCACCACACTTAGAGACTAACTCGCTTAAAGAGCAGAATTTTCTCTGAATGGTCGCCTCGCTTAACAACAAGAACCAACCCAAAACCTGCTTAACAACTAAATCAGGGCTCACAATCCTCCCTGCCAGAAGTCACACTTGGTCACTTACAATGGTGTTTTGCTTAAAGAGCAAACTCGCTTAAAGAGCAATCCTGTGGAATACATTATGCTCTTTAAGTGAGGTACCACTGTATTATTTATTATTATTATTATTATTATTATTATTATTATTAGTAGTAGTAGTAGTAGTAGTAGTAGTAGTAGTAGTAGCAGCAGCAGCAGCAGCAGCAGCAGCAGCAGCAGCAGCAGCAGCAGCAGCAGCAGCAGCAGCAGCAGCAGCAGTAGCATTATTATTATTGGACTTGAACATCCTAACTCTAAAAAAAACACAACTCTACTAGGAGCTGCATATATACTTAGACACTATCTTAACAGTTCTTAGTACTTGGTTAGGGCTTAATAATTAATTTGCAGGCGCACCCCCCAATAAAGGACTCAGACACTGATGAAAGTGGATAACGGCATCGGGCCACATTTATTGATTCATGCCCTAGTCCGAATTATAAATTTCTATTGGTAATTGACCAATCATAATTCTTAAGGCAAGCAGGCCGAAGTAACACTGGTAAGGTACCACCCAAAATTGCCAACGGCAATTGTTACAATGTATCTATTTGTATCAATTTGTTTGTTGACAACAAACAAATTGTTGACCGTAGTCAATATCTAACTAATGACCCCACCCTCTGACGCGTATCCGTAAAATCACGGGGTGATGCATGCTGTCTAGCTATAGCCATCACCCCATCGCCTAGTTCGTCGTTGACCGGACAACGTTTAACCAACTTATGCCTGTCTAGTGTTGTCCAGTCAATTGCGAACCTGCCGGATACCTGTGGGTCATAAATGTTTACCTTACCAGTGCTACCTGCCACATGGAGGGGCTTCAAAGAAGGCTCGAGGCCCCCCCCCCCAGACCGTCAGCTTGGTCAACAGGCCTGCTCGCCAATCACCCAACAGGAGGTCCATACCTCCTCGCGACAGATGGGCCCCATCCCCTGCATAAAGGCCATAATTTTGTAGGCTAATGGCGGGGTGACGACTGACCCGCCCCCAACCTTTGTCGGCAAGGAAGCGTGCCACAGCCCTATTCACCATGCGTCTAGCATGGTCAAGGGCCTGGAAGTCGAAACCTCCCCTGTACGTGTGCCGCGGGACCATGTCCGACCAAACGAGGGTCGTAGCGGGCCACACATAATGCAGGTAGGCAAGGTCGCCGCAAATCGCATGCTTTAGCGATAAGCCGGTGACCTGGCCCAAATCATTGCCCCCTAGGTGTATGATCAGAATGTCAGGCGGGTCAGCATTCCAGCCTGAAAAAAGGAATGGCAACAGCTCCCGCCATAACATCCCGGGCTTACCATGCCATGTGAGACTTGCGTATGCACCCAGTCCCAGTCGGGGTCCCCACTCTGTCGCCGCAGCGTAACGCGCTGCCCTGTGCACGTAGCTGTGGCCCACCAGCCATACTGTCACCGGTGTAATACGACACCCAGGGTCTGTAAAGAAAAAACGAGGAAGAGAAAGGTGCGGTGACAAAACTAGTACTCACGGTGGAAGAGGGCGAACATAAAACTGAAAACATTGCAAACCCCACCTTCCCATGCTGCATATGTCAGCCCCGGAGTACCCAAAAGCAGCTGGCGTGGAAGCCGCCCCTATCCTGAAGGAATGGGTGCCGTAACGGGCCCCTGGGAGGCCAACACTGGCCAGCGCTTTGCCGGTCACCTTCCAAAATTGAAATTTAGTAAGGGGAGACCCATCTTGGTGACAGAAAAACGGGCCATGGTGCGTGCCACGCAGTGCAATAAACTCCTGTAGGGCACCAACCGGACAGATGTCTGCCAAAGAACACCGTAGCAGTCTTACACCACTGCCTACGCCATGCTGATCTGTCTTAGAGGAGCGTATCCTCAACTGAGCCCAGTCTTTGGCAACATATACATCTTCGAGTTCCAGTGCCCTACGACTTGCATCCGCCTTAGACAGCATCACAAGCTCGCTGATGCGGAGCGCTCCAAAAAATGCCACCGTTGTGGCTGCATGAAATAGGGCTGCCTCATATCTATCAAAACAGAGGCCAGGCCAGCCCCGGGCCAATCGGGTAAGAACCCCTGGGGAAATCGGGTGGCGGTCGTCCGGGCAACACCCACGCTCCCGCACCCACCCCTCCAAAACATGTCTCACACGGAAGTCAGCGGTACTATCCACATGACCGCCCACCTTGGCCATAAAAGCCAATGCTGACAGCCTAGATGCTATGGTGCGAGGTTCAAGGCCCTGGGCATGCAGGTAAACCATGAACCGAAGTACATGGGTCACTGGGATCGGCCAGGTTTCTGGCAGCCGGAATTGGGTACAGAAATCTCTGAAAGAATTGAATGCGTGGTGATACGCCTTACGTGTGCGTGGCGCTAGGGACAAGCCAATCGCCCGGTTCACCTCTCCTTGCCAATGGTCCATATCTCGTCCGGGAGTGGCGAGGGAAATTCCTCCGCATCCGGGGCCAAGGCACGGAACCAGGATATCTGCAGGCGGGACAAAGCGTCAGCGATATCATTATTGACCCCCGGGACATGCCTGGCCCTGAAGAGGACATTGAGGCACAGGCTGCGCAACACAAACTGGCGCACTGGGTTCATAACCCTGGGCGATTTGGAAGTCTGTGAGTTGACAATGTGCACAACGGCCGCATTGTCACACCAGAAATGGACAACCGAGTTGGCCCACTCCTTGCCCCATAGCATCAAAGCCCCCAGGATAGGGAAAAATTCCAGATACGTGAGATCACGCAGGCGACTCGTGCCTGCCCAGGCTGGTGGCCACCCACCATAGGCCCACTTCCCATTGAAGTACATCCCATAACCCAGGGATCCCGAAGCATCAGACTGTATCTGAAAGCGAGGGGAAGCCAGAAGGTCAGACCTCCAAAATGATACTCCATTGAACTCCCTCAGGAACTGAAGCCAGATAAGCATATCTGCCCTGATACCCCGAGTGAGTCTAACCCTATGGTGGGGCCTGGATAAGCCTGCCATGGCGTCGCACAAGTGTCGAGCAAATGCTCTGCCCGGCACGACGACCCTGCAAGCAAAATTGAGGTGACCATGCAGCACCTGCAGTTCCCTCAGCGATGCCTTGCGTTTATCAAGCAAGTCCAAGATAAGGGCCACTATCCTTGACACCTTATCCCCCGGTAACCTAGAAGCCTGCGCTACCGTGTCAATCTCCACCCCCAGGAATACTAGCTTAGTAGATAGGCCCTCGGTCTTTTCGGGGGCTAAAGGGACACCGAGTTCCTCCATTAGCGTCTGAAACGTGTTGAGGAGACGTGTGCACGTGTCCCAGCCCCGTTCACCCCCGAATAAAAAATCATCCAGGTAATGGGCTACAGACCGGGACCCTGACCTGCGGACGAAAGCCCACTGTAGGAATGTACTGAAACGCTCGAAGGCCGAGCATGATATGGAACAGCCAAAAGGCATGGCCTTATCAAAGTAATATTCACCCCGGAACTTAAAACCCAGCAACTCAAAGTCGCCCGGGTGCACAGGCAGGAGGCGAAATGCCGACTTGATGTCGCACTTAGCCAATAGTGCACCCGGGCCACATGAGCGCACCATGCGCAGGGCCTGGTCAAAAGACTATACCTGACTGAGCAAAGGTCATCAGGGATAGCATCATTGACCGATCGGCCGGCTGGGTAGGACAAGTGATGAATCAGGCGAAACTCGCCCGGTGACTCTTTGGGCACTAAGCCCAAGGGTGATACCTTAAGATTAGGGAACAGGGGTGTTGGGAAAGGGCCAGCGACCCTGCCCGCATCGATCTCCTTAGTAATGCTGGCAGCAGCTACTTCCTCCCGCCCCCTAAGGGACAAAAGGTTGGGGGCATCCTGGGGGGACCTATCACCCACGAAAGGAATACAGAACCCCTGTCTAAAACCCTGAAGTAGGTAAACCGCATCCTCCTCCCTCGGGTACAATGCGAGCCAACGCTCCAACATGTCCACATTAATTGGGGAGGGGGCCTTTCGGTGAACCAGCTCCCTCCGCGGCAGTTTTGCCGGCCCCTTGTCCGCCCCTTCCTCTGCCCCGCATCCCTCCAGGCCTGGAACAGGCGGAGGCCGCATGGGGGCCAGCGCAGGAGGGACACTCATGCCTGTACTTGCAATTCTTCCTGTTGCAGGAACCATTGGACGAGAAAGTGCAGCACAGCAGGCGGGCTGGAACCCCCTGCCCCGCCACCTGGCGGGGAGCCTGAGCTGGGGCCGCTCGCTGGACCGCATGTCCACAATGGTATCTCTCCCCGGGCGCAGGGCACATGGGAGTCATGTACAGAAGCCACAGCCTCTGGCAGGGCTCATCCCACCTCATCTCGGGGTGCAGGGGAATCCGCATACAGAATTCCTCGTCATAAGCCAACCATGACGGGCCCGGGAAGTCAACCATCGCCCGGTAAATGTTGTCCAAATACTGGACCATCGGAATTGCCAAATCCGGCCGGGCCCTGAGGTAGACCGCCATGTATATGAGGTAGGCCAGCAACCAGTTGGCCCAAGTACGTGGTGGCTTGCGACGACGCGCCTGCTCCTTATCCTTCTCATCTTGCCCCTCCCTCTCCTCCTTGGTGGGCTCTCTGTTAAGGAGGGAGAAGATGTCCACATACTCCCCCCGCCAGATCTTCTCTTTGGTGGTATGGGCCAAATGGTCCCCTAGTGGCAAGGAATACCCTGCTGTCGGCAAAGCCGACACAGGCACGGTGGAAACTGCGGGCATCTGTAAAGGAGCCTGGACTAACCCGGTCACCCCAAGAAGATTCCCGACTGGGTAAGAAGCACCCCCCACCATGGGGCCCTGGGTGATGGTTGAAGTCACCGGGTGGGGCGTAGGCGCCAGGACCGCCGCGCCACCTGTGCGAGGCCAAAGCCATTGGAAAGCCCCCCCCCCAATGTGGCCATGTGTGTAGGTGCACTAGTTTGGACCGCATACTCACATGCTGCACCCCCATGGGCCGCCCCCACCGGGGGTTCCGGCCCACTGGGGGCGTCGTAGCTCACGACCGCCATAGAGCTCGTCGACGGGGCTTGACCAGCACCGGCCTGTTGATTGGGGAGCTGCGAGGCAGTGGCCGAAGCCGGGCCACGCGCCTCAGGCAGCTCAACCCGTCTCGCCGCCTGCTGCTGCCCAGCAGACGATGGATCGACCTGCACCCCAAAAGGGGCCCCAGGGCGACTAACCCGGGCCAGGGATGCGTCAAGGGCCGCCACGTGGGCCAGGAGGGCCTCCACGCTGACATAGCCACCTAAACCAAGGGGGGCAAAGGGCCAGCCGGCCCACTAACTACAGGCGTCGTTACAGATCCCTGTACCCCGGGGCCTGAATAGGGCCACGATCCTAAGCCCGGGCCCGGTAGGGCCGAGGAAGTACCCTGCCATGGAAGGGTGCCACACACCCCCAAGGTTGGAAGCCCCTGCAGTAAGCTGCGCCCCAACGGAGGAAGGCCCAGCGGAATGGGCCACGCCAGGAGCGGTGGCCACCGCTTGCGGGCCGAGGGCCGTGGCCCCTACTGGGCCCGCACGCGGACCCCCAGCCTCCGGCCAAGGGGGAATTAAGCCCATCCCACCGGTCCCAGTGGGCTCGGGCATAGGAGGCTGCTGGGGAGGCGCAGCCGCGGTCCTCCGACCCGGATTGCACCTCCGCGCAGAACGAGCCGCGTTCGCAGTCGCCTTCTTCTTTGAGGGCATTGCAGCCAGCCGATGGGAAGCCGAAAAAGGAAAAAATCAGCAGCCAAGAGGCTTCCCAGTGAGGGTAAAAGCGACGGAAGTAAGAGGGAAAAACTTCTCCGCTCCGTCGCTTCGCAAAATGGCAGCTCGGCTGCCTCGTGGCCGCCCCTTATATAAGGGTGCTGGCCACGCCCCCTAACTACCCGGATGCCTTTGTCCGATGGGGGGGGCCCGCAAAGGGCGCGGCGGCCATTTTGGCGCCACGCTCGCATTCATACCAGTCCTCGACTGTGGATCAACTGGTCAAATTTGTATAATAATAAATAAATATCAACTTTAAGTGATCACTTCATTTTTTACTACTGAATACAACAGATTGTGTATTCAGAAACTTTTAATTGCAATTTATGGAAAATAAATATGTTCCAGTAGATGTCCTCTATATAATTGAGTTTGAAAAGTTGCTGGGGGGAAATTATCTTTGGAAGAAAACTGTCAAAAATAAGAGAGTGAATTCATAGAGGCATTGTACAGTCTATACACACACTGTGTACAAATTATTCTAAAAGAACAGTATGATTCAGATAAAGATCCATTTCACTCAACTACAGAACTAATAGTAATTATTATTATTTTAAAAAGAAATACCTGAACACATTCTTCTTACACATTGTAAATCCAATATTCAATACTGATTTTTCGTTGCTTATCTATTTAAGCACAAATCAACTGAACTCTAAAATGTTCTATCCTTTGTCTTCTGTTTCCATCTCTGGCCGAACAGCTTTACCATCGGCTCATCCCATCATTTTCGAGGTCTGCCTAGTGGCCTTTTGTGGTCCAGTTCTTTGGCGTAATTTCTTGTTGCTTACCTTATCCCTGATTGTTACCCCGCACATCCATCTTTCCATTGCTCTTTGGGTTATCACCAGTTTTTCTTCCTTTGATTTTGTTATTGCACACATTTCGGATGCATACAACATTGCTGGTAACACTGTTGTATTGTACATGTTTGCCCTGATATGCATCGGCAGACTGTCATCTGTTAGCACTGTTTGGTTTATATTAAGGCAATTCAAGCTGCTTTGCGTCTTCATATCCACTCACCACATGGTATGTTATGGGGATGAGGAAGTCGGGGTATAAATGCCGTAAAATATCAGTTCCATTTATAGTGCTGGAACCCCAAGCACATTGGCCGTTTCTCATCCATTTTGTTTTCATTAAATTCTTCTCCAACCCTACATGTTTGGAAGAGTTCACTAACTTCTGGAGGTTATATTGCAGATCGTTGGGGCTGTCTGCAAAACTGTTATCAGCAAACTGAAGATAGGTTAGCCTTTCCCCCGTCAGCCTTAATACCACTTTAAATTTGATTTTATGAAAGAGACTTCGCAAAGTTTTCTCAAAAAGCTTCGGTGATATTGTGCTCCTTGATGAACACCTTTGTTGATTCTAATATGACACATTTCAGATAGTAGTTTTATATCAGTAGTGCATCCCATATGAATGCTTGTCAAGACACTGACATATGCTGAATTTATCTGGGCTTCATGTAGTGTGTTGAGAGTAGCATTTGTTTCCACTGAGTCAAACGTATTTTGGTAATCTAGAAATGCAGAGCATACTGGCATCCTGTATTCTCTGCTTTTCTCTAGTAGTTGTCTGAGTGCACGAAAGTGGTCAAGAGCGGATTAGCCTCTTCTAAAGCCCACTTGTTCTCTGCTGAATTCCATGTCTTTGAATATTTTTTGCAGAACAAATCTAGTAAATAGTTTATAAAGTTGAGAGAGGAGGATATATACATTGTAAATATCCATAATAAACATTGCAATCTCACCAAATATTGGAAAGATTTTTCCTGTAACAAATCAACTTATTGCACACTAACCGATAATTATTAAACTGTCATCAGTACTTGAATAGATATTAGTTTTGGTTAATTCATAATTTTTCATGGTAACAATTCCTGGATTTCTTATAGTACATCTTGTCTTTATTACAAATCTGGACTGTACACAACATTAACTCAGACTCGTGTTTTTGGTACTCCTGGCACCTACTTGTTGGAAAAGTACTCAAGCAATTCTGCAGACGTCTGTTTCCTGTAAACACCTGGTGGATGACTCCTTCCTGATTCCAAACCCATAGTAAAGGCTAAGATGATCTACAGTAGTCAATAATGAATCTGTTGATGGTTTATAAAGTTTACCAAATAATTGTCCCAAGGAGAAAAACTCAGTTTTTCTCCTTTCCAATTTAGATAACAATTCATAGCTGTCAAGTATCCCGTATTGCCTGCGAAACCCCCGTAATTTAGCCCCTCTTCCCACCATCACGTATTTTTTAAAATAATCTCCCGTATTTAAAAAAAATCCAGGGGCATGTAAATCTCGCGTATATTATTGTATTATTATTATATCTTTATTCATGAGGTATGTGCCTCATACCAGAGCCAGAGAGGAGGAGTGTTGGGCTCCCCCTGGTGGAGGAAGAACGACCCCCTAGGCACTCCTCTTAGCATGACTACTTCCCCTCACGGGGAACAAGGCAGCAGGCCAGCCTTACTGTAATAATTCTATTTTAAATCTCTTTCCTCATTCTGTGCTGCGACAGCATTTCATGTTATGGTGATTTTTCATGGAACTGTATTTTACACTTATATCACTTAATTGTCTACTGTCTTGGCCTTGTGTACATCAATTTTATTTTTTAACACTCTGTGTTTAAGGAAGGACCACCGGAATATTCTCTTTATGTTGTATGCAAATATACTTGAAGCCGATTGGCTTATTGTCTCTTCTCCCTCCTGGGAAAGAGGGTGTTAAAGGGAAGAGACAATGAGCCAATTGGCTTCAAGTATATTTGCATACAACATAAGGAGGATATTCCGATGGTCCTGTCTTAAACACAGAGTTTTAAAAAATAAAATTGAGGTACACAAGGCTAAGACAGTAGACAATTAAGTGATTAATGTGTAAAAAACAGTTCCATGAAAAAATCACCATAATATGAAATGCTGTCGCAGCAGAGAATGTGGAAAGAGATTTAAAATAGAATTATTACAGTAAGGCTGGCCTGTAGGGGCTGGCCTGTTGCCTTATTCCCCATGAGGGGCAGCAGTGGTGCTAAGGGGAGTGTGGGGGGGTGCCTGGGGGTGGTTCTTTCTCCATGAGGGGGGGAGCCCAACACTCCTCCCTGGCTCTGTTGGCTCCTCCTCTTCTAGGCTCTTGGATGTGCCTGGATTTTGGGGAAGAGGGGTGTGGCCTGGTGGGTGGGGGTGAAGGCTGGTGGGGATTGGGACATGGCCCAAAATTTCCCTTATTTTAATGTCCAAAACTTGACAGGTATGTAACAATTCACAATGCTACTTGTTGTTAATGTTGTTGTTCAGTCACACAGTTGAGTCTGAGCCTTTGCGACCACCACATGCCAGGCTCCTCTGACATCTGACATCCTTTGGAATCTGCTCAGATCCACACCCACCGTGCCAACAATACTGTGCAACCATCTCATCCTTTGCTGCCCCCATTCATTTTGCCTTTGTTCTTTTCTAGCATCAGGGCCTTCTCCAGTGAGTCCTCTCTTTTCATTTGATGGCCAAAGTAATTCAGCTTCCTTCCAAGGAGCAGTTCAGGGATGATTCCCTTTCGGATTGACTAATTTGATCTGATTTGATCTCTTTGCATTCCAGGGGACTCTCAAATGTCTTCTCCAGCACCACAGTTCAAAGGTGTCTATTCTTCTGCGCTCAGCCTTCCTTATGGTCCAGCTCTCACAGCCATACATCACTATTGGGAAGACCGTTGCTTTTACTATGTGGATTTTTGTTGGCAGGGTGATGTCTCTACTTTTTATTATGCTGCCTAGGTTTGCCATAGCTTGCCTCTCAAGAAGCATCTTTTTGTTTCATGGCTGCAGTCACCATCTAGAGTGAAGTCTGTCACTGCTTCTATTTCTTCCCATTCAATTTGCCAGGGAGTGATGAGGTCGGATGCTATGATCTTGGTTGAGTTACAAGCCAGAGTTTTTCCTCCTTTCAGAGAGTATAATTGGGACATTCTTCTAAGTCCTCACATGAAAATAAATAAATCAGTATTTTTTATGAAACTATAACAACAAAAGCAATCCTCAGATAGATCTCTATCTACACTTCCTTGTCATTTATCATTTTTAAACTCAGCCATTTCGCCTCCCTTTTGACTGCCTGTTTCTCATTCTTCATCGCCATCTTCCTTTTTCTCTTCTCTTTAATTTATTTCCTCTGGGCCAAGATGAACATGAATGGTTGACGTAATCCACTTTGTTTCACGTTAGGACTCAAATAAGCTGAAGACCAAAGTTCCAGGTGAAGAATCAACCCATGTTACTGTTAGAAATCAAGAATTATGATTCTCCTCTGTAAAGTAGACCGGATGACTGAACTAAGACTGTGGCTTATTCATTAATGTGTAGTTGCATTAGAAAAATCTCAAATCAATTCCCCACTCCAAAAACTCTGTCTTTTACTACTTTCAGGAAGAGTTGGTGGCAGGATCCGCTATCTGGATAATTGAGGAAAAGATCTTAATTCTCCAAGAGGAGAGAAAGCGTAGCCATTGCATTTATTTTTATTTTTGCATTTCAAAGTTGTGCTGAAAGGGCTTTCTCTCATTTCTGTGTATCCCCCCACCCCCACCCCTCAGATAACCCATCCTTAACATTGTACCATTTGCCTTTTTTTTAACTTAATGACGTTCCAAAGTTTTGTTGAAAATAATTGATTGAATTTAAATTTCCTTAAAAGTTTAAGAGGTAATGTTACAGTATAAATTTCCAACCAAACACTAAGTAGGGAAATATCCATTAGTGAAATTAACTACAGTTTCTAGGTAGCTAACAATGCGGCGTATACAGTAGGGCATGGCTAATGAACACTGCAGTGGGTGATATTTCATTATACAAATTAATGCTCACATTTTAATGGGAAAGTCACATAATGAATCTCAGCTTCACTGACAGCAATTAGAGACACAGATTGTCCCCTTCTGGACAAGACACTGTTTAGCAATAAGCAGCTGTGTAAAAAGTCTTCAGGTTTGCAACATATATATATGCTTTGAGGGAATTGGTGTATAGTTTATATTAATGTACTGAAGCTTTGGTGTTAAGGATCATCCATATTTATTTTTTCCCAGTGTTAACTATGTAAAGACGTGTAGAAAGACTAAATAAATATCCAAGATAGGATTTAAATTCAATTATATAGCTTTACACAAATTAAAACATTATTCTGTTCGTTGTGTTTTTGAGAACAGCAGGCAATATAAAACCAGAATTCAAGAATATGGAATAATCATATACCTTTTCTTTGTCTTTGGCTGGCATCTCTCTCATGCACAATAGCAAGGGAGCAAAGAGGCTCAGAATGCAACTGGTATTTCTGACAAACAGATGAACTATGTGGGGAACATGTGCATGATCCAAAAATAATCCCACAGAACCTTTGATATTCCATTTGGTTTCAAAAGTGTGAAGTGAGTGATTAGAATGATAAAAGAAATTACTGAGTAGGAAGAGGCATAATAATGAACTAATTAAACTGTGCTGCAGTTCTTTTCTGAAATATCCAATCTGCCATTGATAAAATAGATTATCAATAACATTGATTAAATAGCCTTTTTAACAAGTTCTGCAAGTATATGAGAATATATGTACAGAGACACTGATCTATTTATTTCATTATGCTTTGAAATACTAACAATTCCAGAGTTTGCTGTTTTATGTCACTCCTGAGGTAAATATCAGTTCTGGATACTTTGCCAGCAGGAAGACCTCAGGTGGGGGAAAAGGTAAAGGTAAAGGTTTCCCTTGCTCGAAAGCCAGTCGTATCCGACTCTAGGGTGCAGTGCTCATCTCTGTTTCTAAGCCGAAGAGCCAGCGTTGTCTGCTTCTGCAGACGTTTCCGTGGTCATGTGGCAGGCATGACTAGACACCGGAGCGCACAGAACGCTGTTACCTTCCCACCGAAGTGGTCCCTATTTATCTACTTGCAATTTCTTGCTTTCGAACTGCTAGGTTGGCAGGAGCTGGGACAAAGACGGGAGCTCATTTCCGTCCTGCCCACTAGTATAGCCTACACTGCACATGGACTGATTTCATGAAGCATGGATGTGGCCATGTGATTGGTCTCACCATCCCAACTCTTTTACATTTGGTAAAAGCATGAACAATTCATAAATCTAGACATCTTTGGTTTGGTTTGTTCGTGTCCAATAGTCTTGGGAAATTATATATACTAATTCTTATAATAAGATTATTTAGTACTATATCCTATAAAATGCAAGGGTCAGAAACATTTAAAAAAGCCACTAATAATTTACCTTTACCTTATTGATTCAATTATACTTGGCTCTATCATGTATGTCACTGAAAATATATTTATAGCATGCATTTTCTTTCATATCTAAAAACATTGTATAAAGAATTAAATGAATACCAAATTAAATATTTCTTTAAATTAAGCAACAGAAATACAGTATTTCTGTCTGCTTCCACTGATGCTTAGATCTAGCTGGGAAATTAAATATTAGAATATATTTACTAGGCAGAGGTAGAGATGTAAAATTTCCAGAAATTTTGAAGCTTGGGGGAAAAAAACTGTTTTTTTCGGGTGGGGGGGGGGAACGGAAATTTTCGGAAAAATGAAAATAATCTGATACCATACCTATTTTTTTAGAAATGATTTATAAAATATTTTTACCTGGCCTTATCTTAGAAGATTTTATTCATCATGTTAAAATAAAACATTCCATAATATTTTTTATTTTTTAACACCGGGACTGCATAGACTGCTACAGACGAGGATATGGACAAGGTGCACCTTCGCAGCCAGTCCATCTGCCATGGCCTCTTCCACGTCCATGACCAGTGGGAATCAGAGTTCCTCCTCTGCTCTTTTTGCCATTGGGCCTAATAAGATGGTTTCCAATGGCATTTCCTTCACTGAGAGGACCATCACCCCACCCAAAGGGGCTCATTTTCCTGCAGCCATTGGCCCCTTTAGGGAGTCAGGCCATTTACCGCCGCCCAACACTCGGCATCAAGTCTATGTACTAATCTTACTTCATCAATTTTAATTGTTGTGTTCATGTTATATCCTAGTTTTGATTGTGTTTTTTATACTTTGCCATGGTCAATGACTGGTGCAAAAATTATATTCTAGTCTATACATTGCAGTAAAACAAGGGAGCCTTCTAAAAACAAAGAGCAAAATGTCACCTCTCAAACTTAGTTTATAGAGCGAAACATGGGTTCCCAACCTTTTTATGCCATGGGCCTGAACCACACCTCCTGAACAGCTGAGCAGACCGGACCATGCCCCCCAGAAGTGGAAGTGGGCACATTTACAGGTGTCTTAAATGTGGCCACTTCTGCATTTATGACTGTCGCGGGCATATTTACGCATGCATGAGTGTGCTTTACAGCTGATGTAAATACATCCACTTCCTGGTGCACCGACGCTGATGTGGGCCACATGAAATGGTGCCATGGGCCGGAACTGGACCACCAGCCATAGGTTGGGAGCCCCTGGCTTAGAAGGTCCTGAATTCATTTTTAAAAATTTCAGGATGTATAACCTTTTACTAGGTTGTGGATTCCCTATTCCTAGGGGTTTTTTTAGGCTAAGGGGAGAGATGTACACAAAAGAATCAAATATTTTCAGGGATCAGTTCACAGATGGTGTGCCTTGGCGTTTAGATCATTTCAGAGAAAGAAAATGAACAGTGTGGCGGGTGGGTGGGGGTGGAGGTGTTGTTTAGGTAGCTTAGAGAAATAATTGCCCTTATTGACAGAGTACTATTAAAAGAAGCTTCTAGGACTGTCAGGCTCCTGTCTGTTTTAAATGCTTATTCCTACACTGAGGTCTGCAAGGAATCCTTGATTGCTAACAAGTACTCAGTCTAAATTTAAATTCACATTTATCTAGACATATTTCCCTTCCGGATGTATATGTGTGGAATTCAGTACATATTTCGCATCGATGCCACCCAGAATTTTTCTAAATCAGAAAGAGCCACACTCGTTTAGAAGTGAATTAGAAATATATATTTAATTCATGAACATCATCTTATATGTTTTAGAACACTATTTAAGCCAATCCTTACTCTGTTGAAAAGCGCTTATTAGAGGTAAATTACACATTTTACTACAGGAGCATTAGAGGTACCATTAGTGCAAATTTAAAGCACCGCAAAAGCCAGTAGATAATGTTAATTTCAAACACAGAAACTACATATATTTTGTACGTCTTTATTACTTGTTTTCTCTTTAGTTTTTATTGACTACCTTTTATCTTAACTATATGTTCTTTACACAATGCAATTGCAATGCACTATAATGGTTTTAATATTTTATGGAAACTGTATTTATAGTTCTTTATTTGGAAACAGTGCAGCAGGTCTGCAGATCTTTGAATCCTTCTGGAATGGTGCCCTCCAAATAATGATAAATTACTTGTGCAGAATGCCATTTGCTAATTATATCCATGATTTACTGCAGCGCAAGACTTAAATCATTCATTTCAGTCTTGCGTAACAGTGCCATAAAAATTTTAGGTTTAAAAATGGTTTCCATGTGTATAATTTAAACAAATTTTAGTGCTATTGTACACAGAAAAACATTGTAGTCATCCATTTGTTACATACTTTGTCTCCCCCTCCTCTCCCCCGCCCCCACTTGTACTTTTAATGATCACTGTGGTGGAATAGTTTTGCTTCATTTTCATAATCATAGCTTTTAATCTTACAGCAGTTTTTGCATTTTACGCTAAGGAAAAGATAGCTAACTGTGTTTTTAAGGTGTGTCATTCTTTAGTTGTTAGAAGAAAGTAATTATTTTTTAAAAAATCATAAAACTGAATTCTATGGCATTAGAAAATTAATTAGTGATTCTTTCATATTGTCCCCCCCCCCTTTTCTCTGGAAAATTCAGTTTAACAAACCTATGTTTCCTTTTCATAATTGCAGGAGAAAAACCTTACAAATGTCCTCACTGTGATTATGCTGGTACTCAGTCTGCATCTCTCAAATATCACTTAGAGCGACACCACCGCGAACGACAGAATGGTTCTGGACCACTTTCTGGACAGTCCCTAAGTCAAGATCACAAAGATGAAGTATCAAACAAAGGATCAATGTTCATGAGACCCGAGGTACTAAGAGGAGCCTTCAAAAGTCTTCCTGGTGTAGATTTTCGGAGTAGCTTGGGATCTCAACAGTGGTCAACACCCGGGATGCTTTCCTCAGGAGAACATCAAGGTCACCCACTTGGCATGTCTTCAGAAATTTCTCCAGACAGTATGAAAGGGTCTGACATATCTTCCAAAGGGACACGTTTTTCTGAAGTAGGTCGAGCTTATCATAGTGTAGTGGGGAATGGAGTAAATTTCCAGGGCTCACTGCAAGCTTTTATGGACAACTTTGTCCTAAGTTCCTTGAAGAAAGAAAAAGAAATGAAGGATAAAGTCTTGTCCGATTGCATTCCCACAAAGCCTCTAGGTTCAGAAGTGGCTGATGAAAAAGTATCTAGTAAACCAAGAAAAACAGAAAAATCACAGTATGAACCTCTTGATCTCTCTGTGAGGCCAGATGCTACCAGTCTTCCAGGTTCATCAGTTTCAGTCCAAGATAATATTGCTTGGCATGGCTGCTTGTTTTGTTCCTTCACAACATCATCCATGGAACTCATGGCTCTTCATCTCCAAGCCAATCATTTAGGCAAAGCTAAACGTAAAGATGGTGTATTAGGATCAATTAGAAATGGCAAAGACCAACCTAGAGAGGTTGTTGCATCAGCAAATAAAGCCAGCTTGCTTTCCACTGCCATGCAGTCAAGCAAAGATGCAGTTGTTTCCAATCTGATTGGCCAGATGGATTCAGCTTCAGAAAGAATGAATCAAGGGTCCAAGGAGCCACCAGGAGATCAAAAGAACATTGCTTGGCCTGGCCACATGGATTCAACTTTCTATAATTTTGCAACTGACTTCTATAAGCAATTTGGTGTTTATTCCGGAGTAGTAGGTGTGCATAATTCTTGTACCGCTAGCGAAGCTGACATGAAAACACAATCTGAAGATGATCCAAACATGCTGCTTTCTGACTCTGTAAATAGAAGTGCTACTGATGATCTTTCAGACATAGCTTCCTCTGAAGATATGGAGTCCTCTAAGGAAGAAACCATTGATGACGAGGACATTGAAACAGAATCAGATTTTGTAAACAAATCATTGTCCAATCTGAGCAAAGATGACACTGACAGAGGGGACAGCATACAAGGTCCTCCTGCCTCAAAAACATCTTCCCAAGGACTAATATCTTCATTGCCACCATCAGAAAAGCAGTGGCATAGTCAGAATCTCCTTCTTCCCCTTGAAACTGCACAAAGTGCAATGAAATCTGAACAAGCTCAAAGTCCACAGATCCTGGAGAAGCAAGTAAACATGTTGTCGGTCCTAAGAGCCTACAACTCTGATGGCTTAGCAGCCTTTAATGGACTTGCAAGTAGCACAGGAAGTAGTGGATGTATCAAGAGACCTGACTTGTGTGGTAAGTTTTAGAATCCTTCTTTTAGACCATTTCCAGAAAAGAAAAGAAAACAAAATTACTGAGTATGGCTATCTATGTTTTAGCAAATTTGGCTTTCAAAAATGTTCAGAAACCATGGGGAAATGTTCTAATTTGATTCAAAGCATGGATCTCCGTTGAAATCAATGGTGCTTCATGCCAAACTATGTGGCCTTTACATGTGGTCCAGGCCATGAAATAAATGTATCCTGAAGTCTTAAATTAGATAAGCATTTATGTAATACAGTTGTATTTATGATACATGATCAGGACATCTGCTGCTTCATTTTTATCAATCAGATTTTATTTCATTTTTAAAGTGGTGTGGTAACTTGCAAACTTTTCAGCATTTGAAATAAGGAAAAACACTGGATACTTTGCCTAGCTTGCGTTTACTCTTTCCCCCCCTTTTATTTTGATTAAGAGGTTATGGAACCATAGTATATGTAGCAAATGAATATCCAGCAATTGTTTTGAAAGAAAAATTCCAAAATTATTAATAAGACCGTAATCCCTACAATATTTTAAAACACTAGATAACTTTATCATTTTCCTTATTTGAAATCATATTATCATCAAGTCCTTAAATTAGCAATAGTTACACACATTTAAGAAAAACAACATGCCCTTGGCTAGCGATCAAAGAATTTTGAAGTTCCTAAATGGCTACTTGTGAGTCTGTCCAGTTGTTTAATTATCTAAATAAAACAATGAACAGTTCTTGGGAAGGTTACTTTTTGGACTATAATTCTCAGAATACCACAGCCAAAGTTGATAAAGAATACAAGAATCATAGTTCAAAAACAAAGTTTCCCAATCTCTGATGAAGAGATTCATCTTATGATGACCCTAATTGCTGCCAACACTTTGACAACGTAGAGGATTATCGCTCATCTGAAGTGTCCGGGTTTGAAAGTCTGTGTGATGTATCACTGCCACCACTTGGCAACTCCAGTATTATAATATAGAAAGGCGAAAGCGGAAGTGGACGCATTTATGACAGCCA
Organism: Bradypodion ventrale; assembly: GCA_035047345.1. Classification (NCBI taxonomy): domain Eukaryota; kingdom Metazoa; phylum Chordata; class Lepidosauria; order Squamata; family Chamaeleonidae; genus Bradypodion; species Bradypodion ventrale. Next base: position 28,748,588 of record JAWDJE010000009.1, on the reverse strand, counting down.
TAAAATGCACCCACACATGCATAAACGTACGTGCACCTGGAATAAATGCTGCTGTAAATGCACCCGCGGCTGTTGTAAATGCATTTATGACAGCCACGGACACATTTTATGGAAGCGTTTATGGCAGGAGGAACCACATGACCGGCCTGCTGAGCTGTCTGGGGGGTGTTGTCCAGCCCACAATGCGAAAAGGTTGGGAACCCCTTCTCTACATGGTACTTCTTTACGGAAGCACTATTATCTGATTCTTAGTACTACAAACCAGTACTTTTTAGAATTTTTTGCAACTTTAGTTCCAAATTTGTTTGATACTTCATCTCTGTAACCTTTGAGAACATTGTAAACTGCAGCAAACTTAAACTGAGGCGATTGTAACCCGGGGTTTTACTGTATTTCAGCAGAAGCAATAGAACATTAAACAGATCCCTTAGACAACTGATAGTTTTGCCTGACTAGTTCATGGTGTGCAGTTTCCATCATTTTGACTCACTGATAGATTGGTAAATATAACATTTCCCATCATGGGTCTGACTCATATTCACATGTTACATTTCTAGGTACACACCTAAAAATGCTCAGTGTGGGCAGGATCTCTAAGACTTAGTGAGCAAGCATTGATGTTGTCAGGCTTGTGGGGTATGTACCAATAAGGTTCCCATTGTAGGTCATAGTTAAATTGTCAGGCATGGTGGAATACAAAGATGCAAAGGCTCATTTAAGCTATTTAACCCAGAGTGGTAAAGCACATGATGTAAGCAACTTTAAAATAGCATTTAGCTAGGGCAGAGATGGGGGAAATGCAGTGCTATTTTTCTCAACATTGCCTCTTGCAAATCAAGACCACCCACATGGCAAAGCTCAAAAATGTGCGGCAATGTTTTTCCAAAAAAGAAAGAAAGAAAGAAAGAATACATGGCATTGCTGATTTACTGAATTGGGCTTATTCCACCCGGGCAAAAGTCTATTCTGCAGCAATAAAAATTAAGCTAAACTAAATGTTGATAGAATGTTTCATAGATGGTTTCCGCTTGCTTCTTTATTTTTACTAAGGTGAAAGAGAAGGAGGGCTTGGGCAGGAAGACCAGCATTCCTCAGTCTCAAAACAGTACCATACCTATTCCAAAATTGTATATGGCAAATCACCTCAAGAAGATTTATAATTTCACCCAGAAAAATATTCTGCTTAGTTTCTAATCAAATCTTGTCCTGATGGATACTTCATGTTTCCAGTACAGAATCAGGTTCTAGACATGTGAAGTTTCAACAGATGAGTGTTTTGTGTCTAGAACTTAAGAGGTATAGAAGTTTTTGAAGGTGAGTCTGAACTCCAAACTGTGAGGTGCACCCCCCCTGCCCTGAGATCAGCATCCATAAATGTCTGTACAAAGAATGTTTTCCAAGTAGCCAAAAAATAAGAAGGAAGAGCCCATTTTGGAATTTCTCACAGTATGAAAAAATATTGACAGCTGTTAATGTTATGCAGATTAATAGTCCCACATTCATCCTTTAAATAGCTATTCAGCCTCACCATTATAAAAAGGGATGCCCAAAATATCAAAGATTGAAACATTTTGCAGCTTCTTATCTCAGAACAAAACTACGTTCTGAAATTTTAAAGCCTCACTCTCTATTTAAGTGGTATGTCCATATCTAATTACTAATGCCACTATTGATGCTGCTGCTGCTACTACTACTGCTCTCAAATACAAATCGCAAAATATTTTGTTGCATTTTTCTCTAACAATTTAATTTTAATTCAATAAGGTCATGAAAGTTTTGTATTCTGTGCCTTTAACAGAGACAAGGGACTTGCAGTCTGCTACACTGACTTCCTAGATATTTGACTAGTTTTGAAAATGGGATTGTAGTTGTCATCCTCCTGTTTCACTCCTCTCAAAAATATTTAGAAAGGTTGCATTGTTACTGTAATTATTATTTTCTCCAGACATCTTAGTAGCTATGCATTACTGCATTGTAATGGCATTATATCTATTTTAAGTACAGTTCTTCAGCCTTCTCTTATCTTAGACAGGCTTTTCCATCAACTGAAAATTATAGATCAATGCACATTGAAACTGATCATCACTATTTTCTCCTAATATGAGTATAATTAGAAATGAAACGAAAATTTTGTAAGCTGTTAGGTAGTCCTTAGCCTAACCAGACTTGATCTGGACGAAGCTTATTGTTGGCATTTCCAACCTGGCTGTGTGTATTTGCAGGCTTCCAGAATAGCAAGAATGCATGACTGTTAACCAGTAATGACAAAACATGTTGCCAGATTTAACACTTGGGTTATCGTTCATATAGTAACTACTCAAGCATGTATTGCGGTGGGGGCTGGAGTTAAGAAGGAATTACTGTTGCCTCTCTTGGCGAGTCACATTTAGAGACTTCACATGATGTGATAGCTGGTAGCCAGTGATGCACTGAAGCAGGTTCTGTCCTGTTCGGGAGAACCGGTAGCGGAAATTCCCCCAGGCCATGCCCACCTGGCTGGCCACGCCCACCTCCATACCCCATTGCGTTGGCCATGCCCACAGATTTGGATCCACCCACAGATTTGGCCCTGCCCACAGAGGAGGTAGTAAAAAAAATTGGAGTGCATCACTGCTGGTAGCCCAGCAGAGCTATATGGAAATGGATGGAATTATAATTCAAGATATGTGGCTGATTGTGTCTATTCTAATCCCAGGCAAGTGTCTCCTTGTCTGTGTCCCTCCTTTCCATCCAGGTCAAACAGTTCTTGCCCATTTTGACAGATGCACATGGTGACGCAATCCCAGTCAACTTCCTTTCTGGAGTCATGGCAATTTATTTCCAATATTCCTAGCTGCTACAAACAAACAGACTCTAGGCACAATATCTTAAAATATTATTAAGCAGTTTATTGTATGCAAAAACCAATTAAAATCAGAACACAATATCTAACGTACAATACCTTAATAATAAAGAGATGAGCTAATGATATAAAGATTGGCCAATAATATAGGAATTTCAGTAAAGCAAAGACAGGTTCCAAAAGATTCCGTGTTGGCAATGCCAACCTCTCCTCCTTTTTCTCCTTCCTTTTATACCCTTTGACATCATCCCATAATCCTCTATTTTTAATAAATTATTTAATGTCACCTTCCCCCTAGTTTTCCATCTTCTTCTGTTGTTAGTTGTTTTTCAGCTAGAAGTTGCCACCCTGAGTCGGGTTTACCTGAGTGGGCGGGATAAAAATTGAAAAATTAAATTAAATTAAATTAAATTAAATTAAATTAAATTAAATTAAATTAAATTAAATTAAATTAAGTTCCTCTTTTTCCTATGCAGCTGTCATGTTGCAACCACAAGTCACCTACTTACTTACATCAAAGCACAGCACTTTAATTTCTTCCTTCTATCACAATCATTTTGATTTCACTACAATTAATAAATATAGCTATATTGTTAAATTTTATCTCTCACAGTGATTAATCCAAATCCAGGTGATATCAGAACTACCAGCAGAATGTGGGAATGCTTCATGTTTATGAATGCACCTAAAAGCTATTCACAATATATAGAAGAGTTGCCATTTAACCCAAGCCTTCCTCATTTATATTGCAGTAAGTCAGATGAGTCCTATGTTTGTTTGTTTGTTTTTCTGATTTATATTGCCACCCAACTCAGAGGACTCTGGGCGGCTCACAGAAAATAAAACCAATCACATTTTAGAAACCAATAAAAAACCCATTAAAACTGCCACCAAAAATTACTCTGACCCCTACAGATTAAAAGAGATTAAAACAGAGGGAGAGTGTTCTTACTAAATCAGCCAGCAGGCATGGGTCACCACATTGCTGGTGCCCCACACCTGCTTTGCCAGCCAGGTTTTTAGCCCTTTCCTGAAGGACAACAACTCCGTCTGGAGACACAACTCAATTGGCAGCTTATTTGTAGCCAGTGCACTTATAGGGAATGTGCATTTATCTGACATTTTGCAGAGTACCAAATGGGTATTTGTGGTGTATGCACATTTTAAACGGAGGTGGTTCATCTGATGATGAACTTTTAAATGAATGGATTCAGGTTGCCTAAGAATGATCATCAAATGATTATAGTGTAGGTCACAAATAACTGGATAACTTGCTGTTATATAGATTTATATTATCTGTCATTTTGTGTTGACCCATTTTTAATAGAAATCTTAAATGGAATGAGTCACCTAATATTTATGTGAGAGTGAAACAGTCAACAGGAATATTCTGTTAATACCAAGGCCACTTTCCAATCTCTGATCAATCTCTTGAATTAGACTCTTCCATCTTAGTCAAATCTTTCTAACTCACAACTCAGAAAATGGTGAGGCGACCAGACTTAGGCCAGTGATGGCGAACCTTAGCACTTCCAGGTGTTCTTGGACTTCAGTTCCCAGAAGCCCAAGTCAGCACTCCTGCTGATCAGGGCTTCTGGGAATTGAATTTCAAGAACAGCTGGAGTGTCAAGGTTCACCATCACTGACCTAGCCAGTCATTCACTGTACTACTGATTTCACCTTTGTTTCAAAGTGTGTTGTTTAGAGATTGTATTCATCCCACATATTGACTGCAGCATGCATACGAGCAAGCAATGTCATTGTTATGAAGAGTTATTTTTAAACTTCTCGGTTCCTGCAAGTTATGTGCCTTAGGGTTTATTTATGTATTAAACTGTAAAAGAGTTGTTAATCCCAATAAGATGTATCAGCTATATGCAGGACATGTATGGAACAAATAGTGTTTGATTTCACTTGGGTTCACCTAAGCAACTGGAGCAAAACTGGATCATTCCAGAACCAGTCCAGTTTGATGGCTCAGAAATATCCTTATATTATGGAAGTAATATAAGATAAAATGGCAAACTCTTGCTCAGGTGATGACTTGGTCACAGATGGTCATCTTGTCCCATATGTTTGCCTTGTCACAAAATGCTGGTATAGGGAACAGTTTGTTCAGACCAGTTGTCACTTTATTGGCTCATGAAGGGCCCATAGAGTATGTGGTGTATTTGCCCATGCATGTGTTTAAAGAAAAAGGAAAAATACTAGAGTCCATTTATATCATTTATAGTAGCTGATGTTTTTCAGGCTTCAGAGACTTTGTCGTCTGTTTCCCAAGAATTTATCTTTTACAATACAGCTGTAAAAAAAATCAGTGAGGATTACTCCCTGGTAAGGTAAATATAGGTTTGTAGTCCTATTTGGTATTGTGCTCAAACTGTCTTCACTTATGTGGGGAAAGAATTGGCTTTCTGTTAGCATTACTTATTTTCAAAAATGATAGCATGACATCATTCTTAAGTTAAAATATCAATTTCAAGTACAACACACCTGACACATCATGCCTTACAATATATATTACGAAACCAGTTAGTAAGTGAAGCAATAACACACTGCATGTAAATACCACAGAAACCCACTGACATCAGTTTGTACTCATTCTCTTTGGTGAATGAATTAATCTTAATTTTCACTCCTCTTCCTTTCTTAGTGAATTTCCTTGGTGACATGGCAGTGAGATCTGAGTGTACTATTTAATCCTAACCTTTTTGTGTCAGTTAGGTATGTCAGTATCATTCACCTTTAATTAGATATTGTGAAGTTAAATTAATGAAGACTTATAAAGCACCTTACAATTTTTTAGGAAGGAAGGAAAGAAAAAGGGTTATACAAATCAATAGTTATTTCATTCTTGGCTGAGTGGAGGTTTTATACCAGTAGGATTCTTTGAGATTTGTTGATGTGTTCAGTCTTCTAACCATTGTCAGAAGCAGGGTTTTGGAAGAATATTAGAACCATGCCTATCAATACTGTTTCTGAAAATCCTTTTTTGTTTCTAAACAGACCTTGATTTAATAGAGTAATATATATTGCTTCTTAGGGTGCTATATCTAGCTACTTTACCAAGTTATGATGACAGATTTGTTTAGAACAATGCCAGGGAATGCAATCATTGTATGGAGAGTGGTATTAATTAATTGTGTAACTGCACTTATTTCTACTTGGATGGGGTCAGGAGCTCATTTCCAGCTTTTCTGTCTTTTTTAAAAAAAGACAGTAAAGTTGTCATTTAGCTTTTTGACTGCCTTGTCTTTGCCTTCCATGGCAATAACCAGATCTATGATGTATACATTTTCAGATCTAGTTGTTGTTAGTAGCTTCTTCTAAAACACTGCAAGATTTCTTTACTTCATTTATCTTCCCTGATTGGAGCCATATTTTAGCTTCTAGAGGTTCATTGTTACCTTTTGGATGCAACGACATAGCATTGTGTGTTACTTTTCCATTACTAACTAGGTAATAATTTCAGGGCAGACTAGGTATAACATATAATATAGAAACCATAAAGATAGCCAAGATATCAAAAGCCAACTCTTCTGGATGGAGAGTCTTGTGAAATAAAAAAGGGCTTTTAACAGAAGGCAAGGAATTCACAAGCAATAATCACTACCATTGTTTCAATTACAGTAATAATATAAATTGGCATTCAGAACTCTCATATACATCTAATCTCTCTCTCTGAGCTCACAATTATCTAGATATGCAGTAATTGTAAGAAAAGGTTTTTTGTTATGTTGATTTCAGTTGCCTATTGTGTACCCACCTTATGCATCATTCATTTCACGCAAGGTTTTCCTGGCATGATCTATGGACTCACAACTATAATGCAACAAATGTACATAACTGACCCATCACAAATAGAAAAGATTGAAAGCCATTTTGGCGTTTCACTTTCTGCATTAAGAAGATTGTGGTTGCATAACTCTTTAAGTTAACATATTTTGTCTAGTTTTCCAAAAGCCTTCACCACCCGTTTTTCATGGATGCAGTCCTGATAAAATAACGTATGTCTTTTCTTATGCATTCACTCAAGGCCTAACTAACATTATGTGTTCGGCTGATTTGTCTCCTTGCATTTCTCTTCTTTGTGTCCCTGTATTTCTCATATATCTCATTCATTGTTTCCCAAGATTTCAGAAAGCTAGGATTATGTGCAAGGACACTGAAAGATTCCATCACAAGAATTAGTAAATAATTTTTTCCAGCAAGGTTGTATCATTCTATCTAGTGTGCGCGTGTGCATAGACATGCTTAAGAAGAGTAAAATAAAGTCTTACAATGAATAAATTCAGGGATCAAGCTTAAATAGCAGAGAGCCACTGTTTTAAGAGCATCTGTCATGGTTTTTACAAAAAGTTTAAATATGTTATTGACAGAGAAGAAAACCATTTTTAATGGCTAATTTTTAATTAGCATTTTTAATTGCTAAGACACTGAATGGGAGGCGGAAGGTCAGCAGTTAGATTCCCGAGTACTGCAGGACGGAATGAGCTCCCGTCTTTGTGCCAGCTCCTGCCAACCTAGCAGTTCGAAAGCAAGAAATTGCAAGTAGATAAAAAGGGACCACTTCGGTGGGAAGGAAACAGCGTTCCATGACCACGGAAATGTCTGCAGAAGAGACAGCGCTGGCTCTTTGGCTTTGAAACAGAGATGAGCACTGAACCCTAGAGTCGGATACGACTGGCTTTCGAGCAAGGGAAACTATTACCTTTACTTACCTATTTCACAGGAATATCTAATTGCATAATACAAGAATCACTTTTAATATAATATATAACTAATATACTGTCCATGTAACACTTCTCTGAGTAACATATACAGTATATATGATCCAGAAGTTGGAAACCTTACATTTTTTGGACTATGAATCCTTGACGTTTTGGGAATTACACTTCATAAAAAGTGACTTTTCTAAGTTCTGATATGATCCCAAAAGCCCATAGTCTCCTCTCTGCTACTAAATGGCACCTTATCAGAATTATTCCAGTTTTGACAAACACTTTTCTACTTACACAATTTCCCTTTCATCCATCTACTTCCAAGGCCTTTATTCCAATGCAACTTCCTCTGTTCTTAATAAAGTTACTCCTTGTGTTTGTCTGGGTTAACTGAAATCGGAACCTGGCTCTGAGTCCTAGAGTTTCAGCTGCTGTTGTGGATAATGCTTTGCTATTTGCGTGGCAATATCCAACCAAACTCATATGGCTTTCTTCCTTTTTTAATTAAGTCGAATGCCAGCAGCCCAATGAAGTTTGCACTCCTGGATAAAAGGGCTGGTCTGTGCCTAGCGCTTTATTTGCCAAATGGTTCGCTAGTCATTTCAGTACAAACAAATGGATGGTGTCAGTAAGTCTGCAAACACTGTTGACATTTAGCCTTGTTTATGTTACTTTCCTTTTGCTGCACATTTTTGGCTCAGAAAGCTACTGTTGGAATCAACAGTGACTTCTGAAAGCAGCAGAGGCCCAAGCCTTTTATTGCATCTCATCCTGGGACCACTTGCAGTATCAAGTGTAGGGTCTTTGACTTGGCTGTCTTTATGTTAATGTATTTGACTCTCTGAAGTTACAATAAAATTAGTATTTAAGTTTTTACCAATGCAGGCAATAAGGCTATAATGCTTGGTCTTGTGTTTCCCCCTTTCCAGCTCTAAAATCATATATTGGAAGTGCCATTCGAAAATCTAGGAGTTTTTGCTCAAAGACACATAATTCAGAATCTCTGATGGCAGATTCATTTAGAATAGGAGTTCTCAACCTTTTTAAGCTGGGGCCGAGGTTGCGCTCCCTCAGACAGCTTCAGGGGCCGGATGGCCATTATGCCCTTCCTCCACCATATGGCACTTCCTGGTGTGGTGGAGGTGTTGCTGGAACCACATAAAATGGTGCTATGCGCCACATCCAGCCCATGGGCCACAGGTTGAGAACCCCTGATTTAGAAGCTGGTTCTGAAGGGTGATGAAAAAGGTTCTCCTCATACTGTATATTGTGGCTTTGGTCACCCTTTCATCCTTAGCTATAGAGCAGTTATGGCGAACCTTGGCACTCCAGGTGTTCTTGGACTTCAATTCCCAGAAGCCCAAGTCAACACATCTACTGATCAGGGCTTCTGGGAAATGAAGTTCAAGAACATCTGGAGTGCCAAGGTTGGCCATCACTGCTATAGATGTTTTCCTTCTTTTCAGTCATTTTCATAAGTATAAAAAGGGGGACAAAACAATTAATCCAGACAAATTAACCAAAAGCTATAAAATTGTCTGCAAGAGTTGGTGCATGAACAAAATCAAGGCTTTTGTGCCTATGTAGAATTCTTGCAGTTTCCTCTTTCCAGAACTTTCCAAACTGCCTCAGATATTAGAATGAAGATCCAGGGTAGCAGTTCTGTATGAGTATTTTTTTTTCATTTCTAGAATTGGTTCTACAACAAATTGAGCAGTTTATATAATTTTATTTCAGTAATGTTCACCACTGAGGTCAAAATGCAACAAAATTTTGTTGCACTTGAGTCATTAGTTTACGGTTTGTTTGGATGACTGGATGTGATGTTATGGCCAACACATTCAGTGTCCTAAATAAACAAATGCAAATGGTTTTGTAACTCTTGAATTATATCTATGGAATATTGTGTATCTGAAGGTGGACAGAAAATATATAAAGGTACATTAGTTGAGACATTTATCTGTAATATTCTGGCATAAGGATAACTCTTTAAAATATGGGACACCGCACAACTCTAAACTGCTTACAACTGAGAAACCCATACACATACTTTACTTACAAACATTACAATCCTCAAACCATTATTTTAAGACCACTCAAGCCATTATTGTATACAAAATTATAATGTAGGTTGTACTTAAACCCAGATACTCCTGTGTAACTTCCATTGATCTCGGTCAGACTTCCATGTGAGTAGATTTCAAACTGCAGACATGAACCAGTCCTGTGTCATTGTTTTCAGCCATAATTCTGCTATCATGTTTTTTAAAAAGTTACATGCAAATAAGAACTAATTTTTGTCTTTTAAATCTCAATTATTTTGGATATCCTTTTATTATTGTAAAAAAAAATGTGTAATCTTGCTGAATTTCTGAATTGCTGCTTTTCTTCTTATGTTCCTAGAAAATTATATCACTGGGGATAAATGTAATTACTTGTTGCTCTGTTAACTCTTTAAAGCAAAGAGAAATTTCTATATATTTGTCCAAGTGTAGAAATTAATGTGTGTTCACTATAACATGTTAGCGCAGCAATACAAAATCAAAGGCTTTGTAATATGTTCTGTTACGTAGGCATACAAGTCTAGTCTATGGACTTTCATACTGGCAAAAGCTTCCTTCCTCTTTAAAAGGTTATTTATTGTCATTTCTACCTGAGTTTTAAATAGTTTCCAGTTTTGTAATTGTTTAGAAGGGGAAGAATTATTGTAGTTATCCTTTTTTCATAGTCTTTTGAGAAATGCTTCCAGTTTAATATGTTGTACTGGATTCTTTTTTTTCTTTCTTCCTTCACCGAGAAATGACAGTAGAATTCAATGAAGAACACTATGACAACCACAGTTTCAAACCTGTGATTGAAGTGAAATGTGTAAACTTCTGCTGGGTTATCATGTGCTTTGAAATAGAGTATTGTTGGAAGTAATTAGAAAATATATTAAGGTTTCCTGGTAATGAAGGCATGTAAGTTTTAATAATTGTTGCTTTCTGAATAAGTGTCACACTTTATCTTTAAATGTATATGGAGTTCCAAGTTAGGTCATTTCTGAATGGAATGTAAAACAATACTAAAAACAATGCTTCAATAACTTATCTTGGTGTTGCTAATAAAATTAAAAAGCTGTTAACCATTAGTATAGTTTGGAGTCATTTTGTTAATTCGCTCAACGACAGAACTGTCAGGAAGCTGTCCTATCACCTGAAAGACCAGAATTTGGCTTGAGGTGTTTTTGCAGGAAAACTAAGCAGTGCAACTGGTCAGGGTTTCTTTCTTTCTCTCCCTGCTTTTTTTAAAAATATTTTGAATGAAAAGACCAATTTGTGAACGTTAACAACACAGTGGAGCAGTTTTTGCTTTTCCCCTTGGGCTGGATCTGGCCCCTGAAACCAATTCATCCGGCCCACACCGCCCTTGTCGCTCCCGGAAGCGGAAGTAAAACATGCCTGTATGGGCCATTTTACTTCCACGAGTGACGAGGGTGGCACAGGCCAGATGAATTGGTATTGGGGGTTGGATCTGGCCCATGGACCATAGTTTGGGCACCCCTGCTTTAGGCAGAGAAAATGGCAGCTTAAAATCTATCTTATCCTGTTGCAAAACAGATTGCAAGGTGCATTTTACTTCTGCTTCCAGTGGGAGGAACCATGTGACCGGCCCGCTGAACCACGTGAATGGGCCATGGCCCAAAAAGTTTGGGCACCCCAGAGATAAAGGGAAGTACATATATTAATAGATAACACCAAACAGTCGGAGATGTCTGTTATCTTTTACCAAAGGAAATCATCTCAGTTTACCTTAGATTTGTATGAGATTCACCTGACACCAGAAACGGGGGGAGACTGGACAACAGTGGCTTCACCTACCTGTTCCTTTCTATGCTCAGCCCATTTATGTTCTTATTGTGTGGCGCATTTGAAGACCTGCACACTGCAGCAGGAGACCGAAGTAAAGAAAAATTGCAGACTCCTGATTTTGTTTCTTCATTACAAACTTGAAAGGATGTAGTGTCAACCTCCATGTGGCTACCTGGCAACCCTAGAAGAACTTCATTTGGATAGAGTTGGTATGTACAAGCTGGGCCACCAATGTCTTTCCTAACCCTGATTCCAAAATGAGACTTATTTTTTCCAAGTGCTGATACTACACGTTCTGTTTTCCCACCTCTCCCACTGCTATATCTTATTTAATATCAGTTTGGAATAACATATTGGCAGTTTTTTGTTTATGCCATCAAAACACCATGAGTCAAGACCTGACATTTGAGTGTTCTGTGTCATACTGAGAAAAATCTGTAGTTCACCAGAAGAACAATTATATTATTTTGGAATGCTTGGAAATAATACAGCATTTGTGAGATAACTAACATTTACCCAGACGCGGTGTGAGATTGTTCTCTCCTCTTACTTGGACAGCACTTCTCCTTATGAGCAACCCTTTAAAAAGCAACCAGTATTGGGAAAGGTCACATGAAAGTTGCAACTGTAAATAAAATATTTGCCCTGCTGCGGGAAGGCTGTATCCTCTTGCATATCACTTTTTTCAATGCAGATAACAGAACATTCTCTCTATCCTATGGGCTATGTGAGTGACAAAAGCCATACAAAAGGAACATTTGTGTAAACAGTATAGTCTTAAATTTACACAATCACATCTGACTCTGCAGTGATCCACTTGAAGTCACATGGCTAGTTTTGCAATGTATGTCGTCATTCCATACCTACCTGTTGTACTATATACAAAAAACTGTGCAGCCATTATTCCTCACTTTTTACAGTTTCATATCAAGCATAAGCAATCAGCAGATACAGGTGAAACTCGGAAAATTAGAATATTGTGCAAATGTTCATTCAGTTCATTCATTTCACTTAAAAGGTGAAACAAATATATGAGATAGACCGATTACATGCAAAGCAAGATAGTTCAAGCTTTACTTTGTTATAATATTGATGCTTATGGTTTACAGTTTATGAAAACCCCAACCCCACAATCTCATGTACCCCATAATCATCACATAATCTCATGTATGCTGTACGCCATGATCATCACAATTATAACGAATTAAGGCATGACATCTCTCGCTTTGCATGTAGTGAGTCTATCTCATATATTTGTTTCACCTTTTAAGTGAAATGAATGAACATTTGCACAATATTCTAATTTTCCAAGTTTCACCTGTATAATTTGGGTCTTTAGTTTTAGCAATTGGTTGCTTAACAAATGTCCAGATCTTAACTTGTTAAAACAAAAGCAAGCAACTTGTACAGCAGACTAGTTTTCAGGTCCTTATTGAGTTTGGCATTGGCAAACAGAGACTAGGCAACAAAGATTGTTGTACTTTGGGGCACTGTAACTCATGAGATGAGCTTTCTAAATTTAGTGGGTTGACATAACCATTCTTCTTGCAGTAGGGTTTGAACCTGTTTCTCAGCATGCAGAGAGTTAGTCCCTCAAACACAAGGAAACATTTCTTGAAGTACAACCCTCTTGCTACAATCCAAGCTGCTTTTGAAATTGGGAGTAGACATTCAAAATCTGGTCATGATATTACATGTCACTCCATCATAGCATAATAAGAAAAGAAATAAATATCTATTTTGCATATACTGTATATTTGGATGCCCACTGTGTAGCCTCAAACTGGTTTTGTTTAGAGCAGGGGTTCCCACCCTATAGCCTGTGGGCCAGATCTGGCCCATGGTGCCATTTCATGTGCCCCCTACCCCTCCAAGGGCATTCAAGAAACAAAATGGCCATCCCCTTTGAAATTGTTGGGGGAAATGTCTGCCCCCATTGTGCAGGCAGGGCAAAATGACCATCTGGCCCCTGAAGATGACTGAGAGAGTGTGGCCCGGCCCCTGGCTTGAAAAGGTTGGGAACCCTGGTTTAGAGGATGAACATCCTACACATCCTCGTCCACTAGCAACTTGAACAATTATTTCAAAAGCCATGGCAGGGTGAAATTGCTAAGAAATTGTTCACATTCTATGAAACCATAGAGCTATGACAAATGAATCTACCTTGAAAATAAAGAATATCTTGAATCTTTGCTGTAGCATGAAATCCCAAAGGTATGGTCCAGAATTTTGGCAATGCCCACTAATCTAACTGGAATATAAGTGGAGCCATAATTTGTTCTCTGCATTTTCCATAATCTTTCTCTAATTGCTAAACTCTAAATATTAAGCTCTAAGATGTTCGGCCCTTCACACTGAGCTCAGCAAGACTTGGGATTTTTTCTTTCATTCTAGAAAAGGATGTTTGTATTGTTTGTATCATTTTGATTTCCACTTGCACACTTTGTCCTGCAAATGGTGGGATTTACTACCACAGTCACTGGAGCTTAAGATTCAAATGTAGCGAGAAATGAGAAGAATTCCTTGAATTCTAATTACCTCCTGTTAGTGGTTAAGACACTGAGCTTGACAACTGGAAAATGGCAAGCCAGCAGATTGAGACCTGAGTACTGCTCAATGAAGTGAGCTCCCATTGTCTTTCCCCTCCAGCCAACCCAGCAGTTTGAAAGAAAGAAATCGCAAGTAGATAAAAAGGTACCTTTTCAGTGGGGAAGGTAACAGTGTTCTATGTGCTCCAGCATCTAGTCATGCCTGTCAAATGACCACAGAAACATCTGTAGATACAGACAGCACTGGCTCTTTGGCTGGAAATAGAGTTGAGCACGGCCCCTAGAGTCAGATATGATGGGCTTTCAAGCAAGGAAGGCCTAACCTTTGTGGCCTAGAGTAGGGGTGTCCAACCTTTTTTTTTTGCCAGAAGCGGGAGCAGGTGCATTTATGGCTGATAAAAATGAGCCACTTCCACGTTTACGACAGTCACAGGCACATTTGCACATGTGCAGATGTGTTTTATGGATGGCACAAATGTGCCCACTTCCACTTCTGGGTGCGGCAGAGGCAGTGACGGGCTAGATGGGATGGCGTTGGGGGCCAGGGCCATCCTGCGAGCTGTAAGTTGGTAACCTTGGCCTTGAGGAACACTAAAGCACTATCTCCTTCATCCCTTGGTGCTAGACAAGCCAGTACTGCTTTTTTAAGATCAAGAAAATCCTTAGGTTTAGCTAGAAGATAGAAGACTTTCTGAGCACCTTTCTGTTTATTCCACAACTGATTTTAAAGGAGGATCATAATAGAAGTTTCCTTCAGTTTCCTCAACTTTTTTTTGAAGTTTGGAAAGCACGATAGAGCTAATACCCAACATGAGCAGCAGGCCAACTAGTGCTGGGATTTTAAAGGATTTTGAATATATATAAATTGTCTGCTACTTGGTCTGATCCATGTGTCCTATACTAAATCAAGTGCACTAAATCCAAATCTCAAGTCCGATTCTGCCTAGCACGTCAGGATCTTAAGTTAGCAAGTCTCACCCTCTTGATTAGGTTCTTGCGTTGATCACGTGGGGTATAATTGTCACATGTACCAAAAATTGTCCTGTTTATTAACACAGCTGCACCTACTCATCTTTAGCTCAAAACAGACTCATTCTAAAATCATATTTGTGTACATCAAAGGAACAAGGAAAGACGAGGTACTTCTTCCACCAACACACTTTCTCACATATGCACACAAAAGCACATTTTCTGACTTAGTTTTATTCAGCAGAAGACACTCTTTTACAAAGAGAATGATCAGTATAATTACCAAATCACATGATTGGTCATCAGAACAAACAAGATAGCAAATACTGTAATCATAAATGGCAGTAAATGTGATCAGCAGAGTGATTCCTGCTTCAGATTATTTTTTTGCTTGCTAAATGATATTGTTAATAAGACTAGCTTGCATAAGCTTTCCACTTCTCATTAGTACAGAACTATATTTTGAGTGATATATTGAACAAATCTGTTTGCAAACTCAAATATTTAAACTACTTCAAAAAGCCATCAGCCCTATCAGAACATTTATAATTTCAAACATATGTGACACATTGATCAGAAGGGAATTATAAACTCTTTAACAACTCATGAGCACAAGATCTCTGTTATAGCTGCTGACCTTTGTATTCAGCAAAGTTGTGAACTTTAAATCTCGGAAATGTCTTGTAAAAGTTGAAAGATCAATGGGGAGGGATTGTAATGGAATAAAATGCTGAATCACTTCAGACAAGTTGTTTCTATCTATGGACACTTTCCCCCAAATTGTAAGATTGTCTACCACAAAGACTGTGATTCTATTTCTTTGGTGGTACCATCAAAACAAATCTGTTGTATTGCAGATATGAATTTCAGTCACATTCTGTCAGTCCGATTGCCTATTTTTTTTGATAACAAAAATCATGACAGAAGCACAGAAAGGTGCTTTCTGGGTTGAAAGGATTTTTGCTGGAGGAACTCTGCTCAGGGGATGCCTGAATGAAGTTCCTTTCATGACCCCAAGTTTTTGTCCCACTGAAGGGGTCCCTGTTTATCTACTTGCAATTTCTTGCTTTCGAACTGCTAGGTTTGCAGGAGTTGGGGCAGCAATAGATCACCACGTTATGCAGTACTCTGGTCTTGAACTGCCGACTTGCCAGCCTTCCAGCTAACAAGTCAAGCTTCTAAACCACTGAGCCACTGCCTAGTTTCAGAAACTTAACTTTCTTAATGCTTCTACTGGAAGGGTCCAGAAAAGGTGTCTGCCTGATGTGAAGAACAAGATGCAACCCCCCATTCCACCTGCAGAAGATTTGTACAGGCACAAGTAATGGACAATATCTTTGTGCTGCATTTCAGAACAATAGATCTGTACAGAACAGGGGTCCTCAAACTTGGCTCTCCAGGTGTTCTTGGGCTTCAATTACCAGAATCCCAAATCAGCACACTTGCTGATCAGGGCTTCTGGGAACTACAGTCCAAGAACATCTGGAGAGCCAAGTTTGAGAAACCATGGCATAGAATATGGAGGACAGGCTACCTGCCACACAAAGCCTTGAACTGCAAGAATTATCCTCCTGGCATTCCTAGCATCTTTTGCCAAAGGTAGCTGATTCACACAGGGTGATGGTTGAGCTGGCCCTTGCTTCTATCCCTCCTTTCATTCAGTCTTCCAGTCCTTCGGCAGGTATGTCTGACTTGGCTCCATCCATATCTTTGCAAAGAGGAGGGAAAGGAAGAATATTGGGAATGGAGACTATAATTCGATCATGCTGCCGTTTCTCATCCCTTTGGAAGGGAGTTGTTTTGGGGAGAAGAAATAAGAGGGTTATCATGGGCCCTTTAGGCCTGGCAGACCCAGTCTGGCCATGTATGCAAGCTTGTACATCTAGCCAGGCCCGTGCTGGCCCAGCGGGATACTGGTACGTGTTGCTTTGCCCCAACTTATAACATAAAAGGGCCATGCTACCATGGCAGGTTCCACTTCCACTTTGGCTCCTCTCCACCCTGAGAGAGAAACTCCAAAGTGCTTCAGCATCGGTGCAGAGATAATAATAATAAGGCTTGGATTGGGGGGGGGGGGGAAACCAACACGAAATTATTAATATTATCTCTGCGCCACTGATGAAGCACTTCAGACTTTCTTCCACAGGGCGGAAGGGAGCCTGGCGAGAGGAGCCGAAGCAGGAGTGGAAACTACCAAGGTGACATGGCCCTATAAGTTATAAGTAGGGGTGTGTGGTGACACGTCCTGGTATCCCACCAGACCAGCAAAGGCCTGTATCTAGTTGCAGTTCAAGGATCTCTTGAGCATTGTGGAAAGCCTTTCCTCTTTAGGCGAGTAGGGTAAATATGGGTTCGGCTTATTCTTTGTTTGTGAAAGCAGCTAGAGACTGAGCAACCGAGTGGGAGGAGCTTGACGAGGTCCAAAACTATTAAGGACTGTAATGTGTTGCTTAATTCAAATAACAAGCTTGCCTTTTCTTTAGAATAAGGAAAACATCCCCTTGTCCAAAGTGTGCAATAGTTTGAAAATACATATGCAATGACACATTACTGAAAGAGACACCATAGGTCAGTGGTGGCGAACCTATGGCACACATGGCACTTGGAGCTCCCTCTGTGGGCACCCATGCAGTCACCCCAGCACAGAGTTTGCCCCACCCCTCTGCCCAGCAGCCCAATGGGATCACTTCCTCCCTCCCCTCAGCACAGAGTGTGTCCCACCCCTCTGCCCAGCAGCCCAATGGGAGTGTTTCCTTCCTCCCCTTTGCAATAAATAAGTGGGTTTTGGTTTCCAGTTTGGACACTCGGTCTCTAAAAGGTTTTGCCATCACTGCCATAGGTCATTGAATAGGGCTCCTTTCTGTGGAGAAAGCAAAGCAAAAAAAACAAAAACAAAAAAGCATTCACACTTCTATATCCCTCCATAGTGCTTAGTGCACTCTCTGGGCAGTTCACAGCTTAATTAGCATTTTCCCCCAGCATACTGGGTACTCATTTTACTAACCTCAGAAAGATGGAAGGCTAAGTCAACCTTGATCCCTGGTCAGGATCGAACTCACAACCTTTATGCTGCCATACAGCAGTTTAACCACTGCATCACCAGAGCTCTAAGAAATATAAGACAGCAACACATTGGAGATCCAGATGACTACTTCCAAGTGGTATTTGAGGAGGGAACCTTCTCTGGAGTATGGGGTGCTGACGCTCTTTGTCCTACAGGTATTATATACTGTAATTCCTGATGCACTTTCATATAGGGCTTCCACACCCTATAAAATGCATACATAGTTGCAGCGGTGGAGCGCACTGCCAACCAACTCATTATATGTTAGTGAAGGTTGCAGGTAGGTTCAGGGGTTCTCCTTCCTGCTTTCCTCCCCATCACCTGCAAATTTTCTAGAATTACAGCTTCCCTGACCAATATTTTCAAGCAATTCATACTTCTTTATTTGATAGCAGAGAGAAGGAAAATGTGTTTTAATTTATTAAAAGATTTTATTAATCACTTTTCAAACAAAAGGAATAATTTGGTAAAGGTAAAGGTCTCCGTTGCACAGAAGCCAGTGATGTCTGACTCTAGCAGGTGGTACTCATCTCCATTTACAGCAAAAGATCCAGCGCTATCTGCATCCACAGATGCATCTGTGGTCATGTGGCAGGCATGACTAGATGTTGGCGTGCACAAAATGCTTTTACCTTTCCTGCCAAAGTGGCACCTATTTATCTACTTGCAATTTCTTGCTTTTGAACTAGGTTGGCAGGAGATGGGACAGATGACAGGTGCTCGCTCCTTTGCGCAAAACTCAGGTCTCAAGCTGCTCACCTTGGGAAGAACTCTGGTCAACAAGCTCAGCATATTAACTACTATTAAAAACAGACAATAACAGTCTTTGAAAGCCTTTTTTTCTTTTTTTTAAAAATTTGAATATTATTTAAGTAAAGATTTAAAATAGTTTCAAAAGCCAATTAAAAACCAGTTGTAAAAGCCAAAGATGTCCATGTGGGATGTTGTCTGTTGTTCAGTTGCACAGTCAAGTCCAACCCTTTGTGACTCCATGGATCTGTAGCCCTCTCAAATCTACACCCACTACATCAATGATGCCATCTAGCCATCTCATCCTCTGCCGCCCTCTTCTCCTTTTGTCTTCAATCCATCAGGGCCTTCTCCAGTGAGTCCTCTCTTCTCATTTGGTGGACAAAGTACTTGAGCTTCAGTATTTGTCCTTCCAGGGAGCAGTCGAGGTTGATTAACTTTAGGGTTGACTGATTTGATCTCCTTGAACTCCAGGGGACTCTCAAGAGTCTTCTCCAGCACCACCGTTCAAAGGTGTCTATTCTTTTGTCTACAGGGATCCTAAATTTATAATTTTAATTCTAACTAACAAAGTTAGATGCACTATATCAAAATTATATACCAACATATTACTATGTGTTCCTTGCTAAAAAAAAAAGTTTATTTAAACCCTAAACAAACAGACAGAAAATTGATAAGTAGCAGTTCTGGAGGGCAGCCGATAATTATCCCATACCTCATCGTTGGCTGCAACTCATATTCAAGAATGCATTTTTTCCTGAAGCAGGAAAAATGCCATTGGTGTGAATTTGTTTAAGGTGAATCCAAGCTTGCCATGAAGTGCCCTACACACTATGATCACAGAGCCATCTCCTGCAGCACATATGAAATGAGACATGCAGGATTTAACATGGGGACTGCAATGCACTGCCATAGCCTTGAGGATATTGACAAGGTCATCTTCAAAGTCTGTCCATCTGGCATGGCCTCTTCCACCTCCATGACCATTGGGAATCAGAAAGTGGATCCTCCTCCACTCATTTTGCTGTTGGACCCAATATGATGGTTTCCAGTGCCATTTCCTCCACAGTGGGGTACATCACCCCACCCAAAGGGTCTCATCCAACCCTTTAGGGAGTCAGGTTATTTACCGCCACAAAACACTCAGCATTGAGTCACTGGCTGTACGGGATGTCTGGCCAGACATACCTAGAGTAGAAAGAAGAAAGAAAAACTGGGGTTAAAATTTGCTTCCGCCATCCTCTGCAACTCAGCGATCCTCACTGCCACAGCTATTTATACATTAAAAATATTAACTTGAGTTTAGCTTAAATTTGTTCACAGAAGTAGCATCACATCCTTTTGTGCCAGTCTTTTGTGGAAAGACTGTAAATCTAAACAGGTGGCTCACATCCACCACTGAAAACAAAGCTAGGGAAATTTTGGCCCTCCACATCTCTTGGACTTAATCTCCCATCACCCAGGGCATCTGGGCATAGAAGTCTATGTTTCTCAACCTTTGTTCCCCAGGAGTTCTTGGATTTCAGTTCCTAGAAGCCCAAGTCACTACACCTGCTGACCAGGGAATTGAAGTCCAAGAACATCTGGGGACCCAAGATTGAGTAACTCTGGTCTACAACATTTGGAGGCTCAACAGTTCCTCAATCCAGATAGTCATCAGATTATGTGGGGGAGAATATGTTCATTGAGAAATGTTGAAATCCACAGAATATAAATATGGGTTATAGTTTTGCAGTGAGCTACGCTATTCCCACTCAACAGTATGCAGGATCTCTGGAGTAGCCTTGAACCTGAACACTAAATGAAAGAAGAGAGGATTTCAGTTGCTTCATTTTTACCATTAGCTCCCCTTCTGTTTGTTCGGGGAAAATCTTGGGAGTTTAATCAGAATTATTTACAAGATAATGGCTCATTGTTTGTAGTTAAGACAGATGCTGTCTGTGGGAATTTGGTGTTTTATGCTTCCTGCATTGCACTGCCATTGCTGCTTGCAGATGGAATCTCAGTGGTACTGGTGTAATCTCTTTTTAAAATAAATTTACAGGAGACTTTCCAAAGTGTTTGGAGTTGAGGGAATCATCAACAAAGAGGAAATTAGAGCATTTGGGTCCCACTTTCCATCTCCAGAAGAACTGCTATTATGTAAGATATTTTAGAACTCTGAGTGAATGACAGATATAAGAGACAGAAAGAATGGCTGCGCGCACGAGGCAAATGCCCTGTGCACGCACTTTGCACATCTCGACACAGGGAGCCTCACAAGGTGATGTTGCGCTTGGGGCAGAGCTGTCCCTATAAAAGGGGCTGGCTCCGTTCCTCCCGGTGTCATTTTCTGCTGCTGCCAGTCCTTTTGCTGCTGCTCGCTGGCATTGCTTGGATCAGCGCCGCGGCGGCAGGCAGCCAAGCAAAGGCGAAGGAGGCGAGGCATTTGGGCCCTGCTTCTCCATCATGGTGTTTTGTTTTCTGCGGAGCATGGCTCCGAAGAGAAAGTTGCCCCCTGGGGCTGTGAGACCCAGGGTGGCGAGGGGGCGGCCTACCCTGGTGGCCTCACATGTGCAGCTAACAACCCCAGCCCTGTCGGCCCGCATTGCCGCCCGTGGCTGGATGATGGTCTGCCCTTTGTCCCCTCCTCCCCCACGGGACCTGGGGCCGCAAGTGTTATGCGGCCCCCAGGCCTATGATGGATCTTCCTGGGAGGAGATGACAGGGACCTCTGGCAGTGCATCGCACAGCTTAAGGCTGCTCAAGCACCACCAGTACCCATGGCCCCTGACCATGAGCAGGTTGCCTTGGCTGTGGGGTCTTCCCTGTCCGGCATGCCCCCTGAAAGGGAGGAGTGGGTTAGTGACCCCTTAGTGGAAGCAACTGTTAGGGGGGCCCAGATGCCAGTGCAGCCTGGGCTAGCCCCTGAGATGTTTGTTGACATCTCCAATGAATGTCGTTTTGGTGAGCATGTTGATAAAGTTAGCACACATGCACCCCCTACATTAGCACACACAATGTCAGTTTTTAGGCCCGTGAGCTGGCCCTGGCTGCAGCAGGCAGTAGTGCCTGGGACAGCTTCCCAGGCTGGTTAGGGACAACTGCCTAGCTGGCAGACACCCTGTCCACCCCTGGCCCAGTTTGCTGGCGGGGCTTCGGGTCCCTAGAGGCCCCTGCGATGGCCGCATGTGGGATTTGGTAATACGGGGTACAATTCAGTGCCCCTGCTGGCAATGCCTTTTGGGGATCAATCTCTCTCCTTGGGTGACCATTTGTTGCCAGCCACTAGGGACAATATATGGCGGGGGGGGGAGTATGTGGACCTTTTCACCCTACTTAACTGGGATTTGGGTAAGGTGGGAAATGATAAGGAGGATGAGCAGGATAAGGAGATTGCACACTGGAAGAAACCCCCACACACGTGGACCAATTGGCTACCAGCGTACTTGGTTTTTGCGGGGGTATCTATTAAGACCCACCCAGAACGGACATTATCTACAGGGTGTACTTTGAGTTCCCTGGACAGGTGTGGCCAGAGCTTTAGAATGAGGATGGCTATTTGGCCAGACATGCGCTGGGATGAACAGCATCCTGAGTTGTGGCTGCAATTTATGACCCCAGTGTGTCCTGTTTTGGATGACAGTTTTGACTGTGGACACTTGATCCAACACCCTCAACAGACACAGTTTCCCTGCCAGCCAGTAGGACAAGCAGTTCAACAATGCCTGCTGTGCTGGGAATTCACTTCCTCAGGCAAGTGTGGCAGGAGACTGTGTCGTACCCGTCATGAGTGCTCACAAGCGCATCCGGCCTCAGCTTGCCCCAAAGCCCCTAGTGCCAGGAACCGCTCTAGGGACCAGGGACAATTCTGACGCCCTGCTCCTGACCCTACCCAGTCTCCCAAAGGGCCCCAGTCCAATTAAATTGCCTGATCTAGCCCAGTGGTTGTGGCGGTATCCTAAGACAGCTGATGCTGTTTACTTGTGCGAAGGTTTTGAATTTGGTTTCCACATCCTGGCCATCAGTGTACAGAGCCCTTACATGGCTCCTAACCTTCACTCTTTAAGGGGACTGGAACATGTTGCCCGGGAACAAATTTTCAAAGAGGTGCGCTTGGGCCGAGTGGCTGGGCCTTTTGCAAGTCCCCCTTATAAGAACCTGAGGGTTTCCCTGTTAGGATTAGTTCCAAAAAAGTCACCAGGGGAGTACTGTTTGATTCACCACCTGTTCTTTCCTGTGAACTATTCGATACCACACCACCTTTGCACAGTCTGGTACGTGTCCTTCGATGAGGCAGTCCGGATGGTCAGGTCGTACAAGCCAGCTGCTCTCATGGCAAAGTGCGACATCAAGTCGGCATTCCACTTGCTACCAGTACATCTGGATGACTTTGAATTGCTGGGTTTTGCATTCGAGGGCCAGTTTTTCGTGGCCAGGGTGATGCCGTTCGGCTGTTCAATTTCCTGTGCGGCTTTTGAACATTTTAGTTCATTCCTGCACTGGGCATTGGTGCAGCAGACGGGGTTGGAAGGGGTGGTTCATTATTTAGATGATTTTTTATTTTGTGGTCCCTCCTCCTCAGGGACTTGCAGCACCTGTTGCATACCTTTGGCACCTTGATGGCGGAGCTGTGGGTTTCCATGGCCCCTGAGAAGACCAAGGGTCCAGCGCCTATGCTGACCTTTTTGGGCATTGAATTGGACACTGTCTCTCAGTCATCTAGATTGCCCCCGGACAAGGTTGTCCATATCATGGAAAAGATTGAAGCAGACTTGGCTAAGCACAAGGTGGTAACTGCAGTAGCTCCATGGTATGCTTAACTTTGCCTACCGGGTGGTGGCCCCTGGTAGGGCTTTTGCCCGCCATCTTTGCGATACCATGCATGGCCGCTACAAGCCTTTCCATCTGACTTGCGTCACTGCGGGGATCCACAGTGACCTTGGGGTATGGCTGGTTTTCCTTCGCAACTTTAATGGGGTTGCATTTAGGAGGTCCCCCCAGGCTGCTAGGGCCCCAACTGCAGGTGCATTTTCATGCATCCGGCACCACAGGCTATGGTCCGTATTTTGACCCCCAGTGGTGCTGCAGCATTTGGCCTGATGCTTGGCACCGAGAGGGTT
The DNA here is from genome assembly GCA_035047345.1 of Bradypodion ventrale. Lineage (NCBI taxonomy): Eukaryota > Metazoa > Chordata > Lepidosauria > Squamata > Chamaeleonidae > Bradypodion > Bradypodion ventrale. The sequence goes on along the minus strand of JAWDJE010000009.1, from coordinate 28,724,740 downwards.
TAACTAGGGATCTCACTTTCCTGAAATTTTTTCCCTATTCTTGGGGCTCTATTGATGTGGGGTTCACAGTGGCATGATGCAGTTGTCATATTCTGGTGCTACAACCTAGCTGTGGTTCAGATAGTTAATTCACTCATTTCCAAATCGCCCAGGGTGATGCACTTGGTACGGTTTTTTGTGTTGGCAACTTTATGCCACAATATCGTTTTCAAGGCCTGCCATGTAGCAGGTGTGTTTAATGATATTGCTGATGCTTTATCCCGTCTGCAGATGGCGAAATTTTGAGCCTTTGCACCAGGGGCGGCCGAAGTACCATCAGAACTTCCACTGGAAATTTGGAGGCTTGGCGAGGGGAAGTAGCAAGGGTGATTGGCCTCTCCTTTGCCGCCCAGTCTCGCAAGGCATATGACAACAGCCTTTGCGCACTTCAGGCAGGAGGCTGCCCTCCCGGAAATCTGGCCCATTCCTGTACCACATGTGCTGAGATTTATGGTCACCTTGCATGAGTGAGGTTTGGCCCCTCACATGATTCTGAGTCACCTTTCCGCATTGGCATTTCATGCCAAGGCTAATGACTTCCTGACTCGCTGTCTGACTTTAGGGTGGCAAATGTTTTGGAGGGATGGTCACAAGAGCATCTGATCACCAGTATTTCCTGAGCAGCTCAGCAGCCTTGTGGCCCTCTGGCCCCAGTTTTGTTCTAACATCTTCGAAGTTTCCCTGTTTCACGCGGCTGCTTTGGTGGCATTTTTTTGGGCCCTCCACATCAGTGAGCTGGTGGTCTTGGAAAAGGGCAATGTTTTGGACAAGGCATTACAGTGGGCAGATGTCTCTTTCCTTGATGGGGGCCTCCAACTAGTCATCCATAGCTCCAAAACCGACCAGCTAGTGAGGGGATCCTCTTAGGCCGCTGCAGCATCCCTAGTATCTGTCCTGTGTGGGCAGTTGCCAGATATTTGGGGATCTGGGTGATGTCCCCGTGACCGTTGTTTTGCCACCAGGATGAGTCACCGTTGACCCATTTTCAGTTTTGGAAGGTTACAGGGATGGCACTTTCTCGGGTCAGGGTGTGGGGTGCGAGCTACAGCACGCGTTCATTTCACATTGGGGCTTGCTCTATGAGCAGCATTGGGATACCCGTCTGAGGACATTAAATGAATGGGTAGATGGGCATCTGGCCATTTTCAAACCTATGTTTGCTCCTTCAATGTTGAACATCTTGCTGGTGCCCTACTTTCTTTTCGTTGTTGCAGGCCCGTTGTTCCTGGAGGGTCGTTGCCATGTTTGGCTGTATGGGTACAGATTTATCCACTGGGCAGCGGAGCACACACTTTGGGCACCATGCGGTATTCACCTGGGGCTCCAGGAGCAGGCATTCCTTATGTGGCAGGGCCACCGCGGCATGCATCAGAGCCAGCAGGTGCTGGCCTTTGCCAAATCCAGGTATTACGTGCCCCCTGATGTTCTCCTTTTGCATCTGGGGCCAATGATTTCGGAGTCATTACTGGGTTTGACCTCAGTATGTCAGTCCGATGTGACCTCCTCCTATTGCATCAATGGTGGCCTTCTATACGATTTCTGTGGTCATCCATCATTCCGCATATTGGCTTTAGGGCACCGGCTGACCCTAAGCAAATTGACTATGCTCTGCATTTTCTCCAGGAGTAGGGCTTGGAAGCTGTTGTTCAGCATGCAGAGATCTGGCCGGAGGTTCACCATTTATTCCGTGGAGATGCCATCCATCTATCGGAAGATGGCATGCAGTTGTTTCTGGAGGCACTGCACTGTGGTATCCAGTCTGAGGCTGCAGCCTGGTGGGGAGCGAGGCACAGTTAGGAACTGCCCCTCGTGTGGTGGGTAGCATGGGAATGTTAATATTTGGCTAATTAGCATATTTAATTGGTAAGGTAATTTTCATGACAGGCCACCTATAAGGGACTAAGATCCAAAGGGGCTTGTCAAAATTAGGGTTGGTTTTATGGAGCCTTACAGAAGCTTGACAGCTTCATAACGGTATAAAAAGAAGTAAAGAGAATTAATAAATTAGAAATTGCTAGGAACCAATTTAGCCTGAAAAACTGGATTTCAGAAGAAGTAAATTGCCTTCCCACGTTACCACCGCGGTGCAGATTGTTTGTTGCCACAGTTGAAAAGTTCGTAAAGAAAGTGGCCAGTTTTTAACCCAAAAATAATGTGTCGTCTCTTTCTTGTGTGGTAGAAGTGCAAAGGATTTGGTGAATGATGTAAACCCTACCTGGTTCTTCTTTCATGTTCTGATCAAACCATCGACTGCCAAAATCAAGCCACTTACTTGGCTTTGCCATTGGTCAAACTTAAGTCTTGATCGGTGCATGTTTCTGGAAGTAATCAGCAGACCACTAAATGAGCTGGATTCTGTGTCTCTCCACATTCACGCCGAGTGTTGTTGTCCACCAGCAGCCCCCACTTGGGCATGTTGTGCTTGATTTCACAACTTCTCCTATGTCCTCCAAATGACATAGGAGAGGTTGAGTTTATCAGCTATATCCTCCTTTAATGATATTCCTTTCCTAGTGAGCTCCTTCCTCCATCTTCTAATTTGGTTTTGCTTTTATGTACCCTCAAGAAACATTTGTTCTTGCCATTAAGTTCTTCCTTGATCTGAACCACTGGACTTGAGGCTCATATCCATTCAGAGGGTGTCAAGAGTCATTCTCTTGCTTAGTTCTCTTGGCATCCACTGCTACTTCTCTCCTGATCTTTCGTGGAGCAATAACAACACGAGGGCATATTTTCTCAACTGGTGTAAGATCTTAAGCAAGATATAATCAATAAAGCTTGTTTTTTTTTAATAAATGATATAACCCAATTGAACTTGATTTAAAACAAAAAAGAAAAGGTTATGGATAATAGACTGAAAACCAAACAATAATTACTAAATCTCCCGTAACATGGGGAAATAGCCAAGTATTAGCTTGAGCACCAATATAAAGCTAGCAGTTGCACCAACAAAACTACTATTGCACAACAGGGGTACTCCAGCTAAGAAAGGTATTTCTCATGAAGTGCTGCTACTAAGATATATGCACCTCTAACATAAAAAGAGAGAGAGAAAAGAAAAAAAGCCTCACATTTTAATGTGGTTTTCAACATGTTTTTAAACAGCAAATTTGCTGTCATGTTTTGTACCTTCTATGTCACCCCCAGAGGCAGGCCCAGATGTAATGCAGTACAGTAATCTACAGAAAAAGGTTAAGGCAGTGGTGGGCTCAAATTTTTTTTTACTACCACACTACGGGCATGGTATGCTGGGCGTGACCAGGTGGAAATTAGGACTACAGTAAAACCCTGACTTACAAATGCCTCAAGTTACATAAAATTCAACTTACATAATGATTTTGTGCTAAAACCATGTCCCGATTTACACGATTTCCTATGGGTTTGCTTCGATTTACATAAAAATTCCATTTTTCCTATGGGTTTTCTTCAAGTTACATAAAAAATTAATTTTTCCTATGGGTTTGCTTCGAGTAACATAAAAAAATGATTTAAGCAAAAGCCTACATAACAGACTTTTTACCTAAGTAGGGGTTTTGCTGTACTTTATTTCAAAACTTGGATGGGCAGGGCCAACCAGAATTTCTGCTACCGGTTCTGGCGAACTGGTGTGAACCTGCTGATGCCCACCACTGGGTTAAGGGAAAGGAGGTAAAGGTAAATGTCTCCCTTGCTCAAAATCAGGTCATGTCTGACCCTAGCGGGCAATGATCATATCCATTTACAGCCAAAGAGCCAGCACTGTCTGCATCTGCAGATGTTTCTGTGGTCATGTGGCAGGTATGACTAGATGCCAAAGCACATGGAATGCTGTTATCTTTCCTGCCAAAGCAGTAGTTATTTATTTACTTGCAATGTATTGCTTTTAAACTGCTTGGTTGACAGGAACTGGGAGAGATAACGGGAGCTCACCCTGTCATGCAGCACTCGGGGCTCGAACTGCTGATCTGCCAATCTTCAAGTCGTCAAGCTCAGCATCTTAACCACTAAGCCACCATGGCCCTAATCTAGGTTTACTATTGTGGAAAATACAGCCGCCAAGTTTACCTTATTCAGGAATAGTCATGGCTGGCAGACCAGCTGGTGAAATCAAGCACACACTAATTCACCAATTCAGCCTGAGATCCAAAAGGCAAATATGAATTCAGATCTACTCCCAATCTAATAATTGGAGGAGGGAAATCCTGCCCAGAACAGGTTGTGTCCTGGACCAGAAAAACACTGATTCACAGTGTGTCCATTTTGTTGGACGCTAGGGGATGGAGGCAAAGTGAGACGACTCCAGACAATTGTCTCCCCTCCACACACATTAATTGTCCCCTCATTTGACCTACACCAAGTGGAACGGCTCTTCCACACAACTCCTGTCTGTGTGGGTTTTTTGGAATCATTGTGTCGGAATGATTTCTCTCATCTTCAACGCTGCCAGTGTTCCTGATGTAAATATCTCATCACAGCAGTTTATTTCAAAATCACCTAACTAGGTACATTTGAAGTGGTAGAATACTGCAACTTAAAACATTAGGTCTGTCTTTCCTTTATACATTTTCGGCTCCTGAACGGTTCACTCAATGCCTGCTTATTTTGCATTGTCTGTGTTGTTCGTGAGACTGTGGCTGTTTGTTTCATGCCAATGGTTTTTATGTTTGAGTTATCAGCACAGGCTGAGGGAAGTTGTGGACGCATGCCAATGTCAAAGGCTGCTGCTTGAATGATAATTAATAACATTATGGGACTGATTATGTCTTTGGATGTCCTGGAATCAGCAGTGAAATGAACTTGTTCAGTACGAATTCAACCGCCCCAAGAATATCTGTCCGTTTTCAGTGGACTGAATGAGCAAATGTATACGATTCTTCAATTTGCATAAAAGACGAGAGGAAGAAGATGATAGGGAAGGGTGGGGGTGGTGGAATCAACCCTGTGGTATTTGAAAGGGCAACAGCTAATGAGAGTCAGTGAAATACATAGCTTCTGATTTTTCAGTTATAGAATCAATTACGTTGTTTCAGAAGAAAGCATAGATCGGTTGCGTGATAATATTTATAGACCCTGGTCGTATTGTGTTAGCGTCCGCATGAAATGCTGAGACATTTGAGATTGGAGATTATGTCTTTTAAGGAGGCAAAGAACAATTTCACATGTGATCAATTTAGCTCTGTTGAGCCCCACCTCGGTGGGTGGGATCCCCCACCTCTGACTTCCAGAGGTCAACAACAGGGTTTTTAGACCTTTGTGCCTATTCCTCTCTTATAGCCAGACCTTTTCAGTTAAAATTGTTTAAATTACAAACCAGCAATAAATAAAAAAATCATGTGTGTTTCCCATTAAACAGGTTCTTTCTGGCTATTATAATAATTAAAAACATATGGTGGCTACATGAGTGAGAAGGAAACCGCAGATGTACAAATTAGGTAGTATATAAAGTTTTTCTCTCCCTCCCTCCCTCCCTGCCATGTCCATTTAAAAATCACAAAACTTTAAAGCAGGGGTGCCCTAACTTTTCAGGCTGTTGGCCAATCATGTGGTTGAGTGGGCCAGTCATGTGGTTCCTCCCACTGGAAGCTGAAGTTAAATGCATCCATGAATGTGCAAAACACTGATATAAATGCACCTGTGGCTGTCATGAATGCGTTTACGACAGCTGTGGATGCTTTATGGCATCATTTTGCACAGGCGTGGCTGCATTTAACTTCCAGTTCCAGGAGTGGTGTGTGCCAGATAATTAGGTGCTGCAGGCCAAATCTGGCCCATGGGCTGTAGTTTGGACACCCTTGCTTTAAAAAGACAAAGTTGTGTGTTCCCCCACCCCAACCTGCAAATTGTTCTCTCCATTTCTAGAGCTGCAGGTACTGTTCTGTTCCAAGAGTTATAAAATATGCATACCCCTTTTTCTTATACATAATCAAAGGAAGCAAATCCACTTGCATGGAACAGCTACAATAGCAAGGGATTGCAGTATTCATGGGAAGGATATGGAAACATTTTGTTTCCTACAAGTTTATTGGAGACCATGAATCCTTTTGCATTTTTATGATGTTTCCTTGCAAAGACACATAGGATTCTATTTATTAAATATTGAATTATATTGATATTGGACTGGTGCAGCCAATGAAGGCTATTTCTTGATTCCCTATTCCCCTCCCCTCTCTCATATTATTTTTTTCCTTCTAAAGTGGCATGTATACTAATATCGATTACAGTGCAAATAGTCGTTTGTTTTAATTTAAAAATGCAGAATTGATTTGGGGAAGGTGATAAATACCACTAATAAAAAAATTCAAAATGGGGATTTATAATGATTCTCTCTTAAGTCGATGGTTTAGCAAGGCTTAATGGAGAATAAAAGTAGATGTATTCAGAAGTAGCCAGAGTTAATGATTATTTGTCATTTGCTAACTCTGCAGGAATCCTGACAGTATTCAGGAGATTTTTAAAAATACCTTGGCAGTCATTTACCCAGAGTGCTTTTCTGTTCAGAAAATGGACCTCTGGAGCTCACATAATGCTTGATTATTTAGGATTAGTCATTTTTAAATGTCTTCACTTCTTCAATAATTCTCTCCACTTATGTTCTCCCCACTCTATGAAAAAAGATCTGTTTAAATTTCATTTGTGTTATAGATAGGTAGTTGTTGCATCCGGCCCTTATAAGCACTAGTCCAGGACAACGATGTAACAAACAGAAACAGGCTTTATTAACAGTCGAATAGAGATGAGCTTACAAGGTGTTCCCGGATCCCAAGATGGCTATACAATCCCAACATATTCAGTCCCTCCAGACTCTTACCAGTATTTGGGCAATATATGTGCTACCATGAAGCGCAGCAGTAGAGGGACCCAGGGCATAGCGCTACCCGGCTACCCGACTGGTGTGTGGGAAGTATAGATCCAATCTGGCCCCACCCTGGAGTTCCTGTGGGGTTATATAATGTCTCTCCGGCGGTAGCTCCTGTATACAAGGTATCAACCCACCGGATGGACGTAACTAACCAATCATACCCGGGGATGTATGTAATTAACCAATGGAGAACAGGATGCAAAAGTGTAACCAATCATAGGGCTTGGTTTAGACTACTAGGCGTGCCCTTTTGTAAGGGTTTCGTGCCACTTTGGGTTTCTTGCTAGAATGGCAGGAAACTGCCATTTTCCTGTTGCAAGAGCGCCTCGGTGCTACTTTGTAATTGTGCTTCAATACACAACAGTAGTGCAGTCCTTACTAAATGATGTTAGTCCTAAATCAACAGGCTTTGGTAGTTGGGAAAGGGCAGAAGGGTCTAGTGCTGGCAGAACTTAATTTGTGCCTACAAAACTCTTTTGTGGTGGCTGGTTTGAGATCTCCTGGCACAATGAGATCACACAACCCTAGTGGTGCAGTGGGTGTACAGGGCCAAAGCCAGGATTCTAGATGTGGGTGGGTGAATATTTTTTCAGGATGGGCAACAATGTCCTATATATATGTCATATATATAATCAGCTGAGAGTTTGGGCGCCTGCCCTGGTAACCCCTGGCTATGGGTAAACTGCTGTAATGCAGCCAAAACTGCTCACATTGTGAGTTCAATCCTGATGGGTCTCAAGGGTGACTCAGCCTTCCATCCTTCCGAGGTCAGTAAAATGAGTACCCAACATGTTGGAGGCAAAATCCTAATTAACTTCTGAACCACCCAGATAGTGCTCTAAGCACTGAGACAGCTGGTGGGCCAGATTGGTGTCCCACCACCAACACTCCCCTTCACACCACCAGTCTGGCCTGCAAACACTGACCCCCCCCCCACGCCACTGATGCTACCGCTTCCCTGCTTACTGGCCTGCTGTGGGTGAAGGAGGGGTCTTGTCTGTTCTTGCCCACCTGCTGTGGGTGAAGGAGGGGTTCTGCCTGTCCTTGCCCGTGCTCGACCAGAGCAGCACCCAGGAAGGACACTGGTGGCTGCATGCATCAGCCGCTTCCGCCACTATCGTTTTCCCTTCTGCCTGGCTTACAACATCCACCCTGCTATGGAGCATCATTAGGGACATGCGAAGCCAGGTGGAGGAGAAAAGGACAGTGATGGTGGTGGCAATGGCAACAGGAGCTAGGGTATTGGCTGGATGGAATGGTGCTGTAGGCCTGACCTGGCCCATGGGCCATAGGTTGCCATGATGGTAGCCAATATCTGGAATGGATACAGCACCTGAAGAAGAAGAAACATTGATTAAAATTAATACAATATACTAATTTACTCAGTATCAAAGTGCATTTTCACTTCTATTTAGCTCTAGTTAGGCCTCATATGTCCAATTCTGGACACTGCACTTTAAGAAAGATGCACCAGAGAAGGTACAGAGAAGGGCAACAAAATGATCAGAGGACTGGAAATCAAGCTCTGTGAGGAAAAACTAAAAGAACTAGGCATGTTCAGGCTTGAGAAAATTAGACTAAGAGAGGAAATGACAGCACCTTTCAAGTACAGTAGAACCCCACATAACGAAAAAACTCAATTCCACGGAGCTCTTCGCTATGCAGTTTTTATCATTATCCAGGGTTCCCATTGACCGGGTATACCTTGGTTACCAAACCCCCCACATAACGAACGTTTTTCTTTTATGTGGGGTATCGCCATTGCCTAACGAAAGCTTCGTTATGCGATTTTTTCATTATACGAAGTGTTCGTTATGTGAGGTATTACTGTTCTTAAAAGATAATCATAAAGAGAAGTGGCAGAATCTGTTTTCAATCATCCCAGACTGCAGGGCAGTAATAATGGGCTCAAGTTCCGGCAAGCCAGATATAGGCTTAATATAAGAAAAAACTTCTTAACTGTTAGAGCAGTACAATAATGGGACCAATGACTTTTGCAGATAGTGAGCACTCCAAAACTGGAGGCATTCAAGAGAAAATTGGGCAACCATTTTTCAGGTATGCTTTGATTTGGACTTCTGCATTTAGCAGGGAGTTGGACTTAATGGTCTCATAGACCCTTTGCAACTCAATTATTTTATGATTCTGTGATATATTGCATACATTATTGATAGAATATACAGCTGGAATGAAAATCCCAAAGCTGGACTGTGTTAGGGGGGGATTGAGCAGATTTTTTTTGGATGTACCAACCAATCAATAATTTGTAGCGATTTCTAGATGTATTACTACATCTCTTAAAAGACATCAGCCTGACCATGTTCTGGGAACTGCGATCCAGAAAGTAACAAGGTCAACAATGGGAAATGATTATTAACCTGTCTGCTGCAACAGTCGGGACATTAATTTTGATGGATTCTTTTTTCTGTTGCTCTTTAGCTATTTATTCTACCACCATCTTCCCCTATGTCTACCTATCCCCCCCCACACACACACACACACCAAACTTTTAAAACTTTACAAATACTGTAGTTTAATTGGAAGGGAGCACAACAACATCAGATCTGAGCAAATCTTTGAGAAGTCTAGGTATGGTGAGCAGAAAACACTTCAACGGCCGCATTTTCCTTTTATTTTGTGAGTGATAGCAAGCTTGCTGTGTTATTTTGCATGTAGGTATTACCATTTTAACTTTTACAGAAGTAAAATAATACCTTGTCATTCAGCACAAGTACCAATCACAAAATGAATTAATTGTAATAATGGTTGTCAACGGAACAAAAGACTTGTTGCTTTCCTAAGCAGATTTAACTGCCACTGATAACTATATACAGAGGTTCCCATTGGGCTTATTCATTGTATAGAGTCAGAAAATCATTCCCTCTGTCTTTCTCCATACTTTGTTGTTAAGTGCTTAGCAATGTGCTTAAAGCCCTCTTGTTTTTTTTTATTAAAAAAAGCTGTATCGTTAGACCCTGTTCCTTTGTTTATGAAATGTTTGTATTCAAAGATGACCTAAACATGTTAACCCATTAATTATAAAAAAAATTGTTTCATGATTTTGTTGATTTGTTAAACAAAATAATTTAATGTTGAAACTTTTCTGTGAAAAGATAAACCCTAGAATGAATTGCAGAAAAAGCTGACCATCCATAATTAGCCATTCAACTGAAGAATTAAGTGCAATATCTGTTCTTGTAGTGAAGTACAAGAGAATGGAGGATTCTACCCCACGTCATTTCCAGCTTCCACACATGCATCTGGCCTAATGTGAAGTTAACTACCCCATTTATTCCCCCTACTCAGCTTCAAGCATTCAACATATAAAGAGATCGCAAAGTCAATTTAGCAGAAATATCAACATGGGGACTGAAAGAGCAAATTATTGGAAAGTACTGTAAAGTTAAATGTAATGTTTGAATCAAGCTAAATAAGTATGTCTCAGTCCACAGAACGTTGTTCACAAACTGAAGCATGTATTTCTTATCTAAATTAATTGTTAATTTTTAACATTTCCATGCTGCCCTTATATTATATTCTAAACAGTTAGAAATTTAACAGGGATCGCCGCAAAGTTTTACACCTAGGAGAAAAAACTAAATGTACAGTTACAAGATGGGGGATCTGTTATTGTTGTTCAGTCGCAGAGTCAAGTGCGACCCCATGGACCACTGCACACCAGGCTCCTCTGTGACTGTCATCTGCCATCCTCTGTAGTCAGCCCAGATCTACACCCACCATGTCAATGATGCCATCTAGCCATCTCATCCTCTGCCGCCCCTTCTCCTTTTGCCTTCAATCTTTCCCAGCATCAGGGCCTTCTTCCCATTTGCTTCCCATTTGGTGGCCAAAGTACTTGAACTGCAGGTTCAGTATTTGTCCTCCCAAGGAGCAGTCATGATTTATTTCCTTTAGGATTGACTGATTTAATCTCTTTGCAGTCCAGGGGACTCTCAAGAGTCTCCTCCAGCACCACAGTTGAAATGCATCTATTCTTCTGTGCTCAGCCTTTCTTAGAGTCCAGCTCCCACAGCCATGCATTACTTCTGGGAAGGCCATTGCTTTAATCAGTGGTGGGCTCCAGCAGGTTTGGACAGGTTTGGGAGAACCGGTAGTAAAACTGGCTGGCCCCACCCAATGCCCTGCCCCGCCCTGCCCACCTCCTCCTCCTTTCACCCGACTCTGGATGTGACTCCAACATCCTTGCTGCTGGGTCCCGGCACCCAGAGTGGGGTAAAGCTGAGCCAGTAGTTACTCTGCTGCAGTTACTCTTTAAAGGAAAATTAGAGCATCAAAGTCTTATTGCTAACTAATGATCTGACGAAGTGAACTTGATCCACAAAAGCTCACATTAAAATACAGCAGTTTAACCATGCCCAGTCAGTCACCTGGCCACACCCACAGATTTGGCCTCACCCACAGATTTGGCCACACCCACAGTGTGGTAGTAATTTTTTTTTGAAGCCCACCACTGGCTTTAACTCTGTGGACTTTTGTTGGCAGGGTGATGTCTCTACTTTTTATTATGCTGCCTAAGTTTGTCATAACTTGCCTCCCAATAAGTAAGTGTCTTTTTATTTCATGGCTGCAGTCACCATCTCCGGTGATCTTAGATCCTAAGAAGGTAAAGTCTGTCACTGCTTCCATTTCTTCCCCTTCTATTTATCAGAGAGGGATGGGACCAGATGCCATGATCTTGGTTTGTTTGTTTGTTGCTGTTGCTGTTTTTGCTGTTGAGTTTTAGGCCATCTTTTGCACTCTCCTCTTTCACCCTCATGAAAAGGCTCTTTAGGTCTTCTTCACTTTCTGCCATTAGGGTAGTGTCATCTGCATATCTCAGGTTGTTGATATTTCTCCCAGCAATCTTAATCCCAGCAATCTTAATTGCTTCTTCCAGCCCTGCATTACACATGGTGTACTCTGCATATAAATTAAATAAACAGGGTGACAATATATAGCCTTGTCACACTCCTTTTCCTATTCTAAATCAATCAGTTGTTCCATATCCTGTCCTAACTGCCACTTCTTGACCCATGTACAGATTTCTCAGAAGACAAGGGACGTGGTCTGGTACTCTCATCTCTTTAAGGACTTACCACACACAGCTTATTGTGATCCACGCAATCAAAGGATTTGGTGTAGTCAATGAAACAGAAGTAGACATTTTTCTGGTACTCCCTTGCTTTCTCCATGATCCAGAGAATGTTGGCCATTTGGTCTCTAGTTCCTCTGCCTCTTTGGAATCCAGCTTGTACTTCTGGAAGTTCTCGATCCATGTATTGCAGAAGCCTAGTTTGTAGGATCTTGAGCATGACCTTGCTAGCGTGTGAGATGAGCATAATTGTACAATGATTTGAACATTCTTTGGCATTGCCCTTCTTTGGAATTGGAACATAAACCGACCTTTTCCAATCCTGTGGCCACTGCTGCATTTTCCAAATCTGCTGGCATATTGCGTACAACACTTTAATGGCATCTTAAACTTATCTTATACTTTGCGGTTTTTGTTTTATAAAGAAGCATTTTAAGAAGCAGCTAAAGATTCAGTGTGTTATGGATAAAGCTTCCAAGTGAATGGGTGAATGGCTTCCTTATCAACGGATATTTTATTGCCAACTTTAAAGATATACACTCAAATATTTGTGGGTATATCAGTTCAAGACACCAAAAATAACTCAATACCTTACAGGCAATTTCATTCTCATGCATAAAAAAAGCAAATTTAAGGTGTTTGTGTGTGAGCTAATTAACTAATTTCCCTAAAAAGCTACGAGATGAGAGGGATGCCTGCCAATATGCTACACACATTTTACATGGCTATTTACTTTAATAATCATAGAATCCTCTGAATTTTATTCCTGATTCTCTATATTATCTTGAAGGAGCATACATTGGAAAAATGGATGGGTAGGCTCATAAATAGTACTAGGAAAATATGGATATTTGAATACAAAATATGCGCACATTATTTTGTACCAGTATATAGTGAAACAGGAGCAGGGGGAAGATTAGTCCCTTATATCTTAGAACTTTGCCAAGAAATTTGCCAGTTTAAATATGCACAAATTACTTTTGACTGATATGAGGTTCTTTACGTGTACTGCGTAGGAGAATGAAAAATAAAAATATTCTTTAAATAAGACAAAGCTCACCATTGCAACTTTGCACAAGAAATGTGTTTTTTTTTAGCCAACTCAAGCCTGCACCAAAAATATCACTTTGCCAAAAGTCAAGTTCATCCAAATTTATTGGGTATGAAAAATCTTTGGAAAGTGACTGCACAACCATCCAAGTGGTTTTTACACTGATATATCACCCAATAGCAGGGTTACCATAATTCCCTCTCACAAAAAAAGGGACAGAAGTAAAGGTTTCCCTTGCTTGAAAGCCAGTTGTATCCGACTCTAGGGTTCAGTGGTCATCTCTATTTCAAAGCCGAAGAGCCAGAGCTGTCTGCTTCTGCAGACATTTCCATGGTCATGTGGAAGGCATGACTAGACACCGGAGTGTTGCTATAGAAATGTAAATGTTAATTTCCAGGTGAGGCCATCCACACATGCTCAGACGTCCTCTTGATGTCCCAATATTCTGCAAGTGGCCCAAGTGAAGATAGCTTTCTTGGGGGGGGGGGGGGGGGAGCAAGAAAACCAGGTCCTTTGGCTCGGCGTCCAAACTTGGGAGCGCACGCATGGAGTGGGGGAGGGGGTGCTCCGGAGTGACTCTGGATTCCGGCCAGACTCATCAGAATTCTCGACACATCAGCGAAGCACCGCAGCGCATGCCAATGCACTCTTCTGCCCCCTCCCACACCACCATCCTCCCCTCCCCCCTCCCGGCAGTGGGAGCAGGGGACAGATGGGAAGGAGGAAATAAAACCCCAGCCACAGGTATGACTAGACACTGGAGCTCACGGAACACTGTTTACCTTCCCACCAAACTTGTCCCCTATTTATCTACTTGCCATTTCTTGCTTTCAAACTGCTAGGTTTGCAGGAGCTGTGACAAAGACAGGAGCTCATTCCATCCTGCAGTATTCGGGTATTGAACAGCTGCTACAGATGAGACACCACAAGGAAAAGCCGCATCTCCCCCCCCCCCCCCTTGTTCACCAAGCTGCTGCTGCTGCCACCTGCTGGTTGTTCCAATAGAAGTGCAAGAAAAATCCATGGTTTTTTCCTTCCAAATAAAGTGGTTTGAAAACCGTGAATTTTCAATGTTTTTTATGGAACCGTGCGGGACAGTTACAAAACATGAAATTCATGGTTTTCTGTGACATATGGCAACTCTACCCCATAGTGCTTAGTGCACTCTCTGGGTAGTTCACAAGGTAATTAGCATTTTGCACCCAACATGTTGGGAACTCATTTTACCAATCTTGGAAGGATGGAAAGTTGAGTCAACCTTGATCCCTATCACGATCAGACTCACAATGTCAGCAGTTATGCCTGTAGTACAGCAGTTTAACCATTGCACATTAAGGTCTCTTATACAGTAATACTTCATACAAAGTCCACTTCATACAACATCGGATTCATACAACATCGCTAATTTTTTTTGAAAAAAGTTGCCTCATACAAAGTCACTGCGACTTTGTATGAGGCATTGGGGTTCCCTGGGTTGCATTGTGCCTGGGCAGTATAAAATACAGGATGCATGCATGCATTGCTCTTGTGGGTTTTGCACAAGGCAAAGCGTGTTTAGGAGTGGTTTTGAGCACGATTTTGGATTGTTTGGTGTTTGCTGTTGTGGTTTTTAAAAACAGATTGCATGCTCTATAATTTTTCTTATGTTGGTCTTTTTTGGGGGAGCACTGTTTGGTGGGGTGGGCAATTGTTTGGTGTTTGCTTCTGTTTGGATGATTAACACTGTGCTGCATGATGGGACATGTTAACTTTTAAATCTGCACTTCATAAAGTTTTCAAAAGTTAAAAATTTGTTGTATGGTTTGTCCCCTAAAATCAGGGTTGTTTTTGTAATGTATTTAGCCTTTAGACAATGATTTCTTAAAGTTCTGTCAGTTTCCTGTCTGTTTCCTTGACTTTGCCCTGAAGTCTGTGCTGTTACAGTACAATGTATCTCTATGGAAACGACATTGTATGAGGCATCGCGGCAAGGATTTGAATGTTGTATGAGGCATCACGGCTAGGATTTTGCATGCTTCATACAAAGTCCAAATCCGTATAAAGTCCAAACTTGTGGAACCAAGTTTTGACATTGTATGAGGTATCACTGTACTTCTTGAGATTGAAATGAGCAGGTTTTCTCTTCATATATGGAGCAAGAAGTGGAAAACTGAGTGTCCCAGTCCCCTTGCCTTCTGGCGCATGCAGTATGACGTAGAGGCATCTTAAATCTCCTGTCGGAAACCCATCCTTGCCATGGATTTATCCCAGTCATGGATCTACCCCAGTCAGATTGGGAAGCAGGGAAACACCATTGTGCATATTGAGCTCTTACACCTATTCTCTAAAGAACAACAGATGTATTCTCTATCCCAGGGATTATTAACCTGCAGCCCATGGACCGGATGCAGCTCACAGCACTATTTCATGTGCCCCCCCCCCCACCTCAACTACACTTAGAAATGGAGGAAGAGCAAAATGGCTGTCTGACCCCCGAAGCTGTCTGAGGGATCGTGACCTAGCCCCGGTTTAAAACGGTCGAGAACTCCTGCTCTATCCAATTAAACTGCTTTTGAGCTGCAACCACTGTTGGGCTTAATTTTTTTTCTACCACACTGTGGGCATGGCCATGTGACTGGATGGTCGTGGCCTATTGGCCATGTGCCTGCTCTTTGCTAAAGAGCTATGAAAATATAGAAGCCTCTTCTATTTTCATCACTCTATAGTGAACCTCTGAAGCCATTCCCCCCTTGTCCAAGGCTTTTTCAGGGCTCTGTTTCACCCTAAAGTGCCTCCCCAGCCACTACATAGTGGCTGGGGATGCACTTTCGGGTGAAACAGAGCCCAGGAAAAACCTTTAATAAAGGGAGAAATGGAGCCTGCCCCCTCTGAAGTCACTTCTAGGAGGAGGAGGAGGAGGTGGGCAGGGTGGTGAGGTGGGCAGGGCCAGCCATTTTTACTACCGGTGCACTCATACTGGTGCAAACCTGCTGATGCCCACCACTGGTTGCAACAAAAGGGGCAGTCCATGTTCAAAAGACTTCCAGATGCTCATTGTTGCATGTAGAGGTGCAAGGGTAGGGTTTATTCCTTTGAGAAACATCTTGATCACTTATGGATATTAAGAGCTCCTTTCTCCTGAGCATTACTTGGGTGGGGACTTTATGCAATTGGTTTTTTTTTAAATTATTATTTATTTGTTCAATTTCTACTCCACCCAATCAGCCAAGGCCAGCTCAGGGCAATTTTGTATCTGGTCACTCTAGAAACATGGGAGCAGCTGTCGGAGGGTTTCTCCATGGGGCTGAGGACTGATCTCTTGGTATGCTTTTCTCCAAGAGGAAATTTGTATTCCCTTCCCAATTCTGGGCACCACATTTTAAGAAAAATGCAATTAAATTAGAGCAGGTAGGGAGAAGGGAAACAAGGATGATCAGAGGACTGGAAACCAAGCCATATGACGAAAGACTGTAGGAACTGGGCATGTTTAGCCTTGAGAATAGGAGACTGAGGGGGGCATATGATAACACTCTTCAAAAACCTGAAAGATAAGCATAAAAAGGAAGGGCAGGATCTGTTCTCCATCATCCCAGAGTGTAGGACGCATAATAATGGGCTGAAACTACAAGAAGCCAGATATAGGCTGAGTATTAAGAAAAAATCCTTAACAGTTAGAGCAGTATGACAGTGGAACCATCTGCCTTGAGAAATGGTGAGCGCTCCAAAGCTACAAGCATTCAAGAGAGAATTGGACAACCATCTGTCATATCTACTTTGATTTGGATTCCTGCATTTAGCAGTGGGTTGGACTCAATGGCCTAAAAGGCCCCTTCCAACTCAATTATTTTACATATAATAATAACAGGGGTCTGTGTGTCCGAGTGTGTGCACATTTGCATGAGTGCTGTTCGTATTTGCACATTTCTTCCTCTAAAATACATGAATATTCCACTATTAACAGTAGCATACAGCAGGGGTGCCCAAACCTTTCAGGTCACTGGCCGGTCATGTAGTTTACTGGGCTGGTCATGTGGTTCCTCACAGCGGAATCAGAAGTAAAATGTGCCCATGCATGTGCAAAATGCTGCAGTAAATGCATCTGTGGCTGTTGTAAACACATTTGCGACAGCCACGGGCATACCTGTCAACCTTCCCGATTTGGCCGGGATTACCCCGTAAATTGACGCCGATTGACGTCATAACCCGGCCCCCGCTGCCAAAACCCTGTAATTTGGCAGCGG